>CAJQUW010013697.1:0-17421 GCA_907163375.1 Prostheceraeus crozeri | reverse complement strand
CAGCTTGATGTTATTGTCCAATGAGGATCATCATCCAATGAGAATCAAGCATTTCTTTATAAATAGCGAGCCTTCCACAGTGAGAATCATTCCATCGTTGAATCACACGAGTGACGGACGCACATTTTCTCTCTCTCTAGTACCTGGTATATTAACCCACTAAAAAGGTAAGTCGCTACTTTCCTCCCTCCCGTGAACGTAAACTTAATACAATCTTTTTTCATTTTCAGGCATCTACTCCATCTGCTGCACTAGTAGGACAAAATGGCGGTCAAACGTTACAAGGTTCGCTACGGTCAGATCATCTACAACTGAGGCCAGTGGAAGAAACATCCAAGGTACATAATCCTACACCGCTACAGCGTAAATTTAAACAAGCCTTGCGTTATGATGATCATAGCGTAGTACTCCAAACGGGAATGCTCCCTTCCACGGATGTCAAGATAATGCACAATCAGTATGGGGACTACATACTGATCCCCGTGAGTCCGTACATTCGCCACCAACTTGATATTATTGAGGAGTACGTGACATTAAATATGGACATTCCTACTCCTCTTGCTCAAGAGTGGAAGGCGAGAGATGACAAGGATACTCCCTATAGAAAGATTTGGGATGGTAATCACATTTGCCTACCGGTATCACATTGGTGTACTTACTATAAGAAGGAGGGAGATCATTCAATACCCATCAGATGTGATGAGCTCGGAGAAGGTACTTGGGATATCCTTTTCAAAGTGAATGGGCTATATTATGGTCGACACAAGGATAATAAAATAGCCTCTCTCTCCATGCATATGGAATCCATCCTATATATTCCGAAACCACCCAACGTGGACGACATAATTGATCAAATCCTTAACAGCAGTGGTACGAAGCGCAAGTCGGAGAAGAATGCTACATCAAAACGCAAATCAAAGAAGGAGAATTGCTAGTCCTTTCCTAACTCTACCCTATGACAATTCGCTTATGTGCTTTGAGTGTCGTAGACGTGGTCTTATTAGATACATTTTACTTCTTCGTTGCCATCATATCATTTGTGTATTTTGTCGTGAAAAGCATCGATGTAATTCTTCATTTTGTAATATGTTATAGAACGTTTCCTTAGATGTGTAAATTTCCGTTTTAGGCTTCTATCATCATTTTTATGGATTGTGAGGGTGAACCTGTACAGGAGCTCAGTGCTATTGCTATGAACAATTGGACATATCAGATTGTTAGTGTCTATCATCAACATGCCAACTGCGATCCCAATGTTGATCAATGGGCGAGAAAAACACATTCATGGACTTAATCTGAAATATTTGCAAGACTATGGCTTTTCTTGTGAAAGTGCTCTTCTTATTGACTTTAAACGATGGTTAGCTGCTTTCAATGTTATACGCATCTTTTGTAATAATCCTGGTAAGGAGAGGAAAGTATTTCCCAATCTAATCATTGATGATATTTTGCTCCCGCCTTGGGATAGTAGAGTGAATCAACATTATCATGAAGTCACGAAACGTTTTAAGGATTTGTGTGTTCCTATTTTGTCTGTTCGTTGTAGTAGCTACGTTCATAACCAATGCTTCTTTCCTCCTTACCTCAACACTGCCAAAGTCCTGTATGGTTATCATTGCTCGCTGTATGATAGTTATCAGCTGTATCTATTTTATCTCTTTCAAACCATTGATTTATAATGCATGCTTGTTACCGTTATTCAATAAATGTTACTATGAGAAGAGTTGTTGTTTTCATGCAATGGATGGGTTAGTTAAAGGGCGATCATGTCTTTCTCAAACGACTGCGGAACATTACGTTTTCATAGGCAAAGTTTAAAAGGAGCTGTTCAAGATTATGTGATAAATTTTCATAAAGATGAGACCGACATCGAAGCAGTGGTAGATGATGCTAGCACTCTATTTCTAGAGTTAATGAATACATTCTCTGATAGCATTGTCATGGCGCGATTAGTTGCGAAAATTAAGTTTAGTCATTTTGGAAAGGAAGAGGTTGGAAAGTCGCTCTTTCCATTTTGCTTCTTAATTCAATGGAAAGTGGTAGATCACCCCGAAGAATTTTTTAAAAAGACATATGATAAAAATTGCTGAACGTCTTAACGCATTTAACTAATGGTAGAGTCTAGTGATTGAAGCGATTTCAGATATTCACATTCAACTTTCCATAAAGAAAAATTGAAAATGCAGTGGTACTTGATTGTAGCACAACTGGTTTTCGAGCTATGTCTGCTCACTCTCGAAGTATATTCCTTCTGTACATGCGTCTATTATTTAGAAAAGGCTAGCAAATTAATATCTTCAAAAAGACTTGCTATAGACATCAGTAACGGTGAAACTATGTGTTGCGATGTATGTAAGCGAAAGGATGGAAATGAAAAGCGCATCTTCAAGAGATGTAAGCATGCTTTTTGTCAACGCTGTTTCATACGTAATTGCATTCAAGCTTTGCCAATGTAACCACTGTGACATTGTCATTTCGAGTGTCACTTATGTCGGCAATAGTTTTAGTACCTATGCAAATTTTTTGTGGTAAAAGATAGGTTTTAGCAAAAGACTAACACGGAACAATGGCGATCGAAACGTAAAATGATCGCGAAACGTAAAAAGTCAAAAGTTTTCTTCAGCCATTCAAGCCTTACGACGAATGAAAGCAATCATCAGCGATAACAATGCTATACGACATGCTAACGATAAATTATTTGTGAAAATATTTCTCATGTGAGGAAGTTGAGGACGAAGGAAATTAGCGCCAAAACAACGAAAGTTACTTAAGCGATATGCTACGAAAATTGCGTTTCATTCTCCAATCCTAAAGTCGCCTTCAAAGAAAGAGGAAAACTCTAACACAAAAGGGCGGTTTCCTTTCAGCAATACTTCCAATGATAGCTTTCCTGCGTGGGCAACCTATTGGGGAAATATCTTTGGCTCTAAGCGTTAATTATGCAAATGTTGAAGATCTCAAGTTATAAATGGATTTCAGACTTCAATGTGATAAAGTTCTCGACTGTATCAGGTCCATCTCATGCAGGTAAAACTGTTTTCACGCTGAATTTATTGGATAAAAGAAGGGAGTTGTTTAAGGAACCTATCAATCGAGTGATTTGGTGTTATGGTATTTATCAACCGTCGCTGTTTCAGGAATTGCAAAGTCGCAACTTTATTCGACATGAAGGAATTATTCCAGTGGATAAACTTCAGTCTAATGATGTTGTTGTATTGGATGATTTATTAAAAGAAAGTACGAATTCAAAAGATGTTACAGATATGTTCACTCGCGCAGCACACCATAAAAGGTGTTTTATCATCTATATTACACAAAATTTGTTTCCTGATGGAAAAGAAGCTCGTACACGAAACCTGAATACACACTATTATGCTATTTTCAAGAATCCGCGAGATAAAAGTCAATTTGAAATTTTAGCGCGACAAGTAGCACCCAGAGGATCAAAAGCCTTAATTGAAATTTTTCAAGCAGCTATGAAAAACCATACGGTTACTTATTCATTGACTTTACGCAAGAGTGTCCGGAAGAATTTAGATTTCGAAGTGATATTTTGAAAACTCCCATGATTATCTACAAACTATGAGTTCTTATTCTCGCATGATTGTTATTCCTCAGGATGAATATGTACAATTGACTGCCATGCAGCAAGTAAAGCAACCTCTTGCAAATCAAATGTATAGGAAAGAAATAGATTATCAGCAAAATGTTCACATCAAAGATCCACATCGTGCTGTATTATTACAATCGGAAACTGTTGAGCAATTGAAAAACTTGAAGAATAAGATGCGTGATCTGTATCGACTGCTACACCTTTAGCATCTCGCGCACATGCCATATCTCTTTTCAACAGTATTGAACCCCATCTCAATGTAAATGATAGAGGAGAATCATTACAGATGAAAATAAAGTGATTGATGCTTCACGTTATGAAGACTTGATTCAGTATGCGACACGTAGAAAGCGCCGTCAGGGCTATGTTCCACCTGGTTGGTCATACTTTCTTAAACTATTGAAAAAGCATAATGTGCCAAAATTTGCTTTAAATAATGAGACATTGAAAGAACTTGATTCAACAGTGGCTACTACTCCAATGCTTCAGGCGATGAAAATGCCAACAAATTGGTTTAAGACGTCACCTGCTACATCCCCTCCCACACTCACTAAGCAAACAAGAGGAAGAACTCGACGTAGATCTACATCGCCACTAAAACTGGTAAAGGAAAACGTAAAACAGCTCCTCCTAGGAAATACATGTTCTCAGACTATTAATATGAAGCAGATGTGTTGCTTGCCATGTAATGAGCCGCCAGAGGTGAATGTCGTTGTCACTTGCACTTGCTGCGCCAGCTCTCATAATGAAACCCCTAAGCAATGTGAACACGATCGCAAAACCGCTAAAGCTAAATGCTGCAGTTGTTGTAAATGTAGAAAGGCAAGAAAGAAAAAAGATGAGAAGGAGGAAAAAGAGTCAGCCGTCATCGACTGAACGTTTGAAGTCAATCTATTATGATGTAAAACATCCGGCAGGATTTGCATCTATCAAGAAATTATCAAAAGCGAGTGGTCTTCCACAATCACAAGTGAAACGATGGTTAAAGGGTCAGGCTACCTATACACTCCACAAACAAGCGAAAAAGAAGTACCGCACCCGCCATTATATTGTTCATGACATCGATGAACAGTGGCAAGCAGATTTGTGCGATGTTGCCTCCATTTCAAAACATAACTGGGGCAATAATTTTATTTTAACCGTCATTGATATTTTCTCGCGTTATGCGTGGGCTCAACCTTTAAAAACTAAAGAAGGGAAAGGAGTAGCAAAAGCATTCCAAACAATTTTTCGAGAAGGTCGCATTCCAAAAAGAATTCAGAGTGATCAAGGAAAAGAGTTTGAAAATCAGCATGTGACAAGATTATTTGAGAGGCATGACATTGAGTTGTTTAGTGTAAAGAGCGCTTATAAAGCTGCACTCGTTGAACGTTTTAATCGCACATTAAAAAATCGCTTGTGGCGACATTTTACTGCCAACTTGACACAAAATTGGACAAAGGTTCTACAAGATACACTCCATGCCTACAATCACTCTATCCATCGTTCTATTGGACTCAGACCAGTAGATGTAAATGCTGACAATGTAGATAAAGTGCGCGAATCATTCCAACGTAAACGCACTCATGTGAAAAGTGATGTGAAAATTGGCGATAAAGTTCGTATCTCAAAAGTGAAAAGTGTTTTTGCTAAAGGGTACCTTCCGAATTGGACAGAGGAGGTATTTACAGTATCAAGGATTAATCAAAAAGACTCTCCGACCACCTACAAGTTGAAAGATTACGATAATGAAGAAATTGAGGGTAGCTTTTACCGCGATGAGATTGAGGTAGTCACTGAAAGTGAAACATATTTGGTAGAGAAAATCATTCGATGTAAAAAACGGCAAGGTGAAGAATGGTGTCTTGTTAAATGGGCTGGTTATCCTTCAAGTATGAACTCTTGGATGCGTCGTGCCGACATCTTTCATCTAAGTGATCGACAGTGATTCATGCAAAGTTGTAACTAACAATGTTTAGGGTTTGAGCTATGAATCCAACTGCCTCATTTTATTCACGACCCTCCTATGTAAGTGGCGGAGGACAAATTTACATCGGTGCTCGCCGCCAACGTGGAGGTAGCATACTTGGTGCACTGAAATCTGTTGTAGCACCTCTCATATCCAATGTCGGTAGATCTTTAAAACGAAATGTTTTAAGTAATGCCGTTGGCTTTGCTGGTGATGTTGCTAGTGATCTTTCCAGAGGTAGAAGTTTTAAGAGCAGTTTGTTGAATCGTGGGAAGGAACGCGGTTTAAAAACATTGAAGCAGACCATTGCTGGTGTTACTCAAGGAAAGAAATCACCTAAACGAATGAATAAAGGAAGGAGGAAACATCGCGGAGCTGGTAAGGTGCGATCTTCAGTCAAAAGGCATTCACGCAAACGTCGCAGAGGCTCTAATCATTCATCAGGCGCTAAACGACGACGCTGCTATAACTTCTAATCATGGAGTGTAAAACTTCCGGTTTTTGTTTGTTCGATCAACAAGCCATACAGACAGATATTCTTAGTTCAAGTATTGTAGATTATCATCCTCGAACAGCTGAGAATGCTGGCCCCATTGAATTTGTTATTCCTGGTGGTAGTGATGACTACATAGATTTGAGTTATGCGATGCTTGATTTGAGGTTTAGAATTCAGCAAGCAGATGGAACTGCTATTGACGATGCACATAAAGTTGGACTGAACAATTTACCATTGACTACATTACTTCGTGATGTTTCTCTAACGATTGGAGAGCAGCAGGTGGAAGGTGGTCAAAGCGATTATCCCTATAAATCATATTTCAATCATGTATCACAGTTTCATCCAGCAGCACAAAAAAGTCATATGGAAGCCATGGGATGGTACAGAGATGAAGCAGGAAAATTTGATGTTGAAACAAACAGTGGCTTTGTAAAGCGATCTGCTATGATTAAAGATAGTAGAGTATGTCAGCTATATGGTCCGCTGAATTTAGACTTCTTTAGACAGTCAAAGTTTTTACTGTGTAATACCAGCATGCGACTCAAGCTGACATTGAATAAGCCTGAATTTGCGCTGAATGCATTTGCTAAAGTTGACAATTTTAGAATTCATGTGGAAGATATTGCACTTTACATTCGTCGAGTAGTACCGAATCCAAGTGTCATTAGAGGGCATGCTGAAGGCCTTAACGCCAAAATGCCATTTACCCCGTTCAGCATACAAAGCTTCTCACCTTTACAATTCCGAAAGATCAAAAGAGTTTCATGAAAGATGGCCTCTTTCCATCGGAAGCACCGAAGCTCCTCATGGTGGCAATGGTTGAAAATGATGCATTTAATGGTAATATAAAGAAGAATCCTTTCAATTTTAAACACAATCAGTTAAGTGAAATTGCTTTACGTGTAAATGGTGTGAGTCATCCTGGTCCACCCTACAAACCAGATTTTGCTTCGGATCAATTTATGCGCAGTTATGTTGATTTTATGGATGTTTTGGCTTTTACAATACGGGATGACACCAACGGACTGACTATGAAAGAGTTTAAGAGTGGATATACTATTTATGCATTTGATTTGACTGCTGACAGCGATATTAGTGCACCCTATCGTCAAGCGAACGTGCCTCATAATATTCGTTTGGATTTGACGTTCAAAAGAACACTACCTGAGACGATCAATGTATTAATTTATGCAGTCTTCGATTCAAATATTGAAATTACAAAGTATCGTGACGTGATTCTTCAGTATAATCGTTAATGAGTTGGTTGACTGCTGACGATATTAAGACTAAAGTGCAGCTTAATGCAGACGAAGCGACGTTGAAAGATTTCGATAATGTCTATTCACTCGATACCTTACACCTGCAGTAAATCACTATCCCATCTTTATTGTGCTAAACACTCATTCACAGAATTTAGGCGGTGAGCATTGGAAAGCGATCTTTATTGGAGAAGACCGACGTGGTGAACTATTTGACTCTCTTGCTCAACCTCCAAATATACCAACACAGCAGTGGTTGAGAAAACATACGCGTCAATATCAGCGAAATGAACGCATACTACAACATCCACTTTCATCAACGTGTGGTGCTTTTGTACTGTACTTCATCTTAAAACGTTTACATGTATCTCGATTTGCATCTATTACTCAAAACTTTTCATGTAATCCATCCTCTAATGAAAAAATGATTTGTAAGTTCTATCATGATTTGAAATAAAAACATCATGTTGGAAAAAATTGTTTTTTATTTTACAATCCGCTGGGTACGTACATCTCAATGAGATAGTCTAGGATCATATTTGCTTGTTCATGAGATTTTAGTCCAGTAATGATCACTTTACTATTATGAAAGATTGCCACATGCACAGGCAACCAACAACTAATGAGAGCTGCAGGAAAAAGTTCGGGTTCATAACACAAACTGTAACTGCTGGTACGAATCTTCAAAAATGATAGACTGTCACTCAATTGGTAGAGATACATATTGTCCACAGTAGATTCGAATCACACACTTCTCCCTTTCCATATCCGACGTAGTAGTCTTTGTCGCTCAACGCGCTTGACTGCGCGGTCTAATGAAGAGCCCGGGCGCCGAGAATCTGTACAGTCCATTTGGGAAGAGTTGAAGATTGTGAATTGTTCATCTTCACCACTAACATTTGAGGACGGCCGGGAAATTACTTGTGTTTGGATGCTGTTGGATTTATGTTGTGAGATCGATTATGGTGTAGAGTCTGAAGCGACGGAGAATGTGACGAAGTGTCGCGATGGCGTTCATGATGAAAGACTGAGTAAAAATGAGCGATGTACTACCTTTATACTTTTCCCAATACCTTTTATCGATGAAATGTGAAGTTAGTATGGAAGTGGGAGAATGAGTAGAGTTGAATTCGCCGATTGTTGACGCGAGCCAGATGCGATTTCCAATACGTGAATGTCTTTCTATAGAAGTATTTCAAGTCCTTCATGATATGATGTAGAGATTGAAAATGGACGATAAGATAAATGAATATCTGTTTCTTCTCACACTTTTTCCAGCCTTTGAATCTTTGAAATAGACGTTTCGATCATGATCCGTTTCAATACGTTGTAGGGAATCTAATTTCCAACTCATGGTGCGTGGTAGTCATGTCTGATTAAGATTTGCATAGTAGGGCGATGAACTCACGACGAATAAATGACATGGTGGAGCGATGTATGTATCTTCTATACTTCTCCCAATTGTATTTGCGAAATGAGAAACAGTTTGCGGAATGAGAATGGCAGATTTGAATTTCATTTCTGTAATGTTGAAGCCAAACTTGATCACCCAAGGAGATGAATCTTAATGTTTCAAAATATTCCAAATCCCTCATGATATCATTGAGGTTGACAAATTGTCGCCATGTTAATGTAATTCCTCTTGATGTATGACCATGAGAATTTTTGAAATGTACGTTTCCATCACGATCACTCTGATATATTGTAGAGAGTCCAAAATCCAAGTCTTCATGGATGGTTATGCAAAGTTGCAGTATTAGCAATATAAAAATGTCGTTTTACTCATATTTTGCTTAGCAATTGCGGCTACAATAGAGATTTACTAGGTATATCGAGCCGCATCTCTTTTCTGCCTCCACTTGATTCATGCACTACAGGCTAAGATGGGAATTGGAGTGGGTTGGATGTCACTCAACTTGTTATAGCAACTGTGAGTTATACTTTTGATCATGAGGTGATGACTATTTAATATGAGGCGTACCTGCTGCTTATCAATGTGAAAAAGGGGGTGCGAGTATACATTCCACAGTGGTCAAAGAAAGATCTCTTATCATGTAAAAAGTTGATATATGATTTCTTGCATAAAGCGTTTGTAAAAACATATTGTCCAATTTACTCCGCACGTATCGATGATTATAATTAGTATGCTACATGAGAGTAGGTGAGAAAGATTGGATTTGTTTGGTGTGAAGTCCAAAGTTTAAGAAATGATTTAGCGCTGACCTCGCGTAGCGAGCTTGTAGACAAGCTATGATAATTGTTAACGTATAATTACCACATAATAGTGGTCATAAACAGTTATATATCCGAGAGGAAGCCGTATTAGCTGTAGATCTTATATTCCAAGAAATGAGAATGACGTTGGTGAAGAAGATTGTGAGTAAGCCATAGAAATGACAAACCATGCAACTGCCATGATTACTTCTATTTAGAAGAAATGTAATTATCTCACTTCGAGTTGATGGTAATACAAGTGGGCTAAACATTTGACTTATATCAAAATCATACAGTAATCATTATTGCAATAAGCAAGGTCAACTTAATAATGTGATGATCTAGTATTAGTAATGTTCAAAAAGATTTTCATCAGTTCATTACGACAATCGTTCTGCAGCTGTTCATGGAAAATTTGTCTGGATTATGCATACATTTACCAATCGGTGAAAGGCACAAATCATTTTGGAGTTACAGCATGGGCCTGTATCTTTATACTGAATAGTGTTGTACGTAGTACTGTTTGGTGGTTTCTTACATGATAACAAGAGTGTCTGATGAATCAGCATTATCATGGACTTCACGGTTTAAATGGGGGTAGATTATTTTAAATGAAGTGATTAATGAGACAACAGATTTCATCTTTCTAGAAAAAGAAGGGTACTTTGTCTACTCACTTTAAATGCGCAAAATGGAAAAGGTGTTGAAACTAATTATGGATAAAACTCTAATGGACATTTTGGGTTTGTTTGATATCAAATTATTCTTTAAAAGTCTGGTACTAGTAACCCGAGATATGCTAGCGCAGACATGTCGCTATCGCGTCGTATTAAAAACTATTTTCAGATATTATTCCAATATTGGTGAAGGAGGTACGTGTGGAGAGATGGGTGAAGCTCCATTGCTGCAATTGATACCATACCAGCCAAAAAGCTGCAGTCATATTTTTGATACGCTGAGCATACTTTCAAGAAAGTGCATCTATACCAAAGCTGAAATCATATAATACGATCCCACATAATTGATTATTTGCCATATTATGCATGATGCTGTGTGCGGCCTTGATTCCTTTTTCATGAAAGATGCGGCTGACAAGTATTACACTCCATTTCGAATGAATGAGTTAATGCAAACGGATGCTAATAGTATTTGTACAGATGTGAATAAGTATGGAAAGTGGAATAATAAGGACTCTTCGTTTCTAATCTACTTGCCCAGTAATTGCCTTTCTATGAATTAAAATTTTCCCAAAAATAAACCATCCGGACTATCGAGTTGAATTAAGACAAGTCGCCACTGCATTTTTAGAAGGGTTTTTATGGGTAGGTGTTGGTCGTTTCTAGTATTTGCGTATGATAGCCAATATTCAGAATGTGAATGTTTGGAAGAAATGATATTAACTCCTACGCCCACCCATGATGGAATAACGCCGTTGGAATATTGCATTTCAGTTCATCTTACAATTTAACATCAGATGGAACCTCCCCCCCCCCCCCCCCCCCCCCCCCCCCCCCCCCCCCCCCCCCCCCACACAACCCATTAATCCCCCCCCCCCCCCCCCACAAAAAGTGGAACTATTGAATGGAGCTCAGATAAAATCAGAGTTCTTATGAGACATTTGGGAATGAGATAAATGAGTATATGGCATTCATACTGTGGTAATACTTCCCATCAGTGAAGAATAATAGTCAGAAAGGCTTATGAGTTTACTATCTCTCAGTTGTTGGAAGTGACGGAGACAGTTCCTCCGCGTGTCAAGTCTCTTTTACGAATCAGGTTCTGTTTCCGCTGAGACCGTTGGATATAGTGAAGATCTATCCACATCTCTTATTCTTCGGTTTTTGGTCATTGGACTACAATCTTAACGTCATATTTGCTACTGCAAATGTTAGTAAAGTTTATTCAAAGTCGAATCAACAAATTTCATTGAGTATAGATATTAAAATATTTGATGAAGATGTTGTAGAATGCGGAAGAACGCCTATCATTTTGAAAAAGCGTGGTGATTCAACCGTTTTACACTTATTGAGTTAGTAAACGCAGGGAATGGAGACTCTGTGGGTTAAGAGAAGTATGGATTTGGAGGAACATTATGGCGGACAAAAATAAGTTGGTTATTCAGAAAATATAATGTACAACTTACTGTTTATTTCTGTCACAACCTTGCGTCCATTTGTAGTAAGAAATGTATATCCTATTATTGGAAGCGGTCGTGTGACGTGTTATGCTTGAACTCAGGTAATATCACACCTAATTGCTGATTCAGTTTAGGAATGAATGGTCGTGGCAGTGGACAATTTCTATGGCGATCGCATCAAGAATTTGGTTACCTAGTCTTATGATAGAATCTAAAGTTGCTGATCAACTATATGCTCGACGTCGTATATCATACAGTTGAATAGCGTTTCATTCCTATGTTAGTAAAATCCTTATATACAACAGAAGTTGAAGTGCATGTGATGAAAAGTAAAATGATGATGCACAAGGACACACCACGATTTCGTTTCTTCAATTGGAAAATCAACGCGTTGTTCTGAAACTGGGTGATGACATTCAATGTCAATTGAGTAAAAATTTGAAAAAACTCTTTGGTTTTTCAATGCTACAAACAGTGTTTGCTGCTGCGCATACGATTGGTATAGAAACACCAATGACACTTGATAAACATGAACAGCACCTTTACATTCAAAGTGATTTGATTCTACCTATTTCTGTTGGTGAGAAAAAAGAATACATTTTACGTGATTTCATTCATGATAAAGACGCTTCATATGGAATAGTCGAGAAGATGTTTGAATCTATTTTCTATCATCCGTCGTCAAAACCCAAACTATACCCTCTATTGCTATCAAAATTACCAATGGTTTACAAGAGTGCATCCATGTGAAAGATACTAAATCCCTCATAACGTTAGTGTTTCGGAAAACAAAGTGAAGTCATTGTGATATGTTTATTGAAATATGTACATGAATGTGAAGCAACAGACTTTATACAACATCCACTGAAAATATATACATGAGCGCACTTCAATAAACATTGTTATATACAAAAAAGTCTTTTTACTTCGTGAAGGGTGGAAATATACAGGGATAGGAAAAATGTCTTTCAGTGGAAAAGTCATCACATGGGGAATGTACAGATGTGGACACATATTCACAAGGAAAAAACAATCTCATGCGATACATAAAACAACAATGTTTATCTACAGAAATCAACATCAAAATACTAAGTTAAGGATGAATATGCTAAGACGTCTCCTGAATGTGGTAGTGTGAGTTTAATTCTTTTGGGTGGTGGTATGTTTGTGTCAGGATGTCCATGTGGAAGAGATATGTTGTGTTCTAACCAGCACCTCTTATCCTCCCATGCTGAAAGCGCCCGTTTCCTAAAAGTATGAGTTTTGATCTCATGCGACTTAGATTTTAAGATTGTCATATTGACAAACGTTATATTTTTATTTCTATAGGCTTTCCTGAAATTCTTATGTTTCATATTTTGCTACAATGATTTGAAGTGATATGCCTTTAGCGCGCTTAATGCTATCATCACTATCCTTTAATTTCATATAATACATTTTTGGACGGAGGAGAATCATTTCATCTATTTCCTTCCCTGCTGTCTCATCCTTAAAGCAGCCAAGTTTTGCCTTATTTTTGATGGAGTAGAGTGGATGATCATGGCAGGATAATTTTGATGTATCCAAAATATCTTTCCAAAGATTTTCCTACTTCATTGAAATTTAAATCTTTTTGAGTGGTAATACCTAAGAAGAAACTATCTGTATCACCACCCAACAAACGAACCTCTTTTACGAGAGGACATGGTTTTAGTATTTTATAAAAGAGTTGGTACATTTCAAGCTTAGAATAATCTAGTACAGCTTGACCAATATAGATGGGTTTGCACAACTCAACTTCAGATTTTATCATTTTAACACCTATAAGGTCCTCATCGATAATGTCTCTATCGATGAATAGAGGTGATGAGTTCAATTTGTGATACTTTTGATCATCATTAACTAGTTTGTAGTTTACGCGCTTTCTAACATCCTCCATCGTCTTACCAAATAGACTGTTGTTCTTATATTTATAAAAATCTTTTTCAAAATTATTTTGGGCTAGTGCACGTTTCTGGCTGTTGCTATCAATATATGGCTTGAGGAAGGCTTTCTGTCTAAATTTAATAATGCGGTGAACTCTTTTTAAAATCATACCCATATTCTAAATAAAATTTTAAGATGCTAAAGTGGACTAGATAGTTTTCTTTATCATACTGGGTGAGTAAAAGTTTGCGACAAGGCTTATAGTCGGGTTGTCCACATGATTCTAAATCTTTATGAAATTGTTTCATAAAGTCGGAAAACATATCTTTACTCACTTCACCTGATTCGGGTGCGAGTGGAAAATCTACGGTTTTATGTTTAATATTATTTTGATAGATTAGATCTATCTCAAAATAATATCCCCAATCACCTTCATCTGGAATTGCTAGTATGTTAGAAGTGGTTGGTGAAATGTTGAATATCACTATCCATCTAACCAGCTAAACTCAGAGTTGATGAGGGTAGCGGTTTGGATAATGACTACCATACAAATTATTTTGGTCATAATACTTCAGATGAGTCTGGTCATTGCCTACTGTTTCAGATTTTAACCTATGTTTATTTACAAATGTGAGACCACCGCGAATTACTCGCTCAAATAAATTATACATCTCTGGATCTTGTAAGAGATGAATGGTCTCACCAGTCATTTTAAAAGCAGACTTAAATGACATGGCTGGCAGACTGACAAAGTGGACGGGATCTGACTTATCTTCTTCTAATGCCACTCGTCACGAAACTCCTGAAATACATTCAGCAGCAAAAATTACATCATTCGAACTTAGAGGTAGGCAATCATATATTCGCCAAATGTATGGCAGTCAAATTTTATCCATGCATCTTGTGCATGATCATAATCTTCGGTCTTACATTCTGCGCCGGTCAAATCATTTTTAAATTTATCTATGGGCGGAAGAGAAGTCTCGCCGAGTTTACTAATCGCATCAAAATATGCATATGGAAAGACTCCATTCCGTGTGATGACTTCATCGGTTAGATTTGGGTATTGTTTCTTAAGATTTTGTGTTAGTGGAAGAGACTTTAGATTTTGCACGAGAGAGGCCAGTGATGCAGTCATAAATTGGTAGGAATCTAAAAATTTTATATCAAAATAGACCGTCTTATTTTCTTTAGTTTTATCGACAGCACACTTTTGCTGTCATGGCCATAAAACTTCTCTCTCGTTTGCGCTATTACATCAAGCTTCCACTCTTTCAATTTTTGTTGACCTAACTCCTCCTTTATTATCATCTGATGGCTGTCGTATAGCCCTTGAACATTATGGAAAATGACGGGTAATGTACGCCGTTTCAATCCTAAGTGAAAAATTTGCATTTGAACAGAGTGCGTTTCTAAATTTAGCAGTGATGTGGATCATGGTCGCGACACTTTCTTAATCTTATCATCGTCAAATGTTTTCTACATTTGGGGCAAAATGTTGTCAACTATCAAATTTTGCTTGATCATCTGCTGTCATATGCAATGATCTGCGCTAGAGTTCACCATCATGTTTTTGTTGAAATTTAACAGCCTGATCGAGGAATTGTAGGAATTGGTAAATACAATCCTCACCTTGCCAGACGCGCATTTTATTTTGCCTACACCTAAAGAGATCATGCCATACTTCATAGCAGGGAAAATGGCTGCTGGTCGATGCGATGTTATCATCGATATAACATTCGATGTCAGCATAGTTGACACGAAGAGGACTTAATTCCTCACCATTCTCTCTATATGAAATCTCCTTATCTTTGGGCATGCGCTCCATTTGCAGTTTACCTCGCTTACACCATTCGTAATGAGTTTCAAATTTAGTTTTCCTCCTAAAGTGGCGAATACATCTGTCGCAGTAATATAACTCTCTACTAGAGTTTTCTAAGTGGTGGTATAAGCGAGAGATTTTGGGAATACCGCAGTAGTGCAATTGCTCACTATCATCCTGTTTTACTAATAACAGGTTTACTGTACGTTCATAACAACTCGAACGCGAGTTGTAGCGCACACCCTTCAATCCCTTTTCCCAAACATGGAGAACTATTTTGATGTTGTTCAATTTTTCAAATTTTTCTATATCTTTAATTTTCATATCGTCACTATTACAGTCATCGAAGTTTAATTCATTCTCCCACTGTTGATACTTACTCTTGCGGTAATCGATATTTAGCACATCATTATAGTGGAGAATAGGAGGAAGGACGCATATCTTTACAAACATTTGGCCGATTCGCAATCTACAGAATTGATCTGCTGCGTTCGCCCTTTATTTCATTAAATTTTCGGAAGTTTAAGTGAAGAAGCCAGATCGACCCACTATGATTTCCTAATTAATAACTTGTATTTTAATCTATGTGCTTTTACGGTTCAATACCTATCAAAAACGATGTTCCCACTATCACGCTCGTTTAAAATTTATCTATATTTAATGTTTAACCCTTGGATATGAACAATTTATCCAAGACTCCAACCAAGTGTCTACAAACTTCGGTTGTAGGAGAGTGATGGCCCACCGGGTATGTGAAACTCCCAACCTCTCCTATTATTTTAGTCAGTATGGCTGCACGTCGAGTTTTTACATATTTTATTTCTAACAGATAGATGAGCGCACTTCATCCTAAAATTGTCTAAATTGTTTGAAGACGCGCTGATCCTATCAATGATGAATTATTGCTGAATGAAAAACATTCCTCAAAGTTAGCAATGGTTTCTGTAGGCCGTGGTGAAGGGAAAACATACTGTATCATATTATCTGAAAAAAGTAAAAGGTGAAAACGTCGCTAGCTAAAAACAAGGCACATAGATAATAACAGAACACAAGAGGCTAAGATAATGATTCTGCTTCCTAGGAAAATGTTAATAACAGCATAAAAGGGGAATAAGTAAACTAGAGTTTCAGAAAAGTCCATTTGGTAGTTCCGCACTAAGATTTATTTATGTAGACACTTCAGTGAGTCGGAAATTAGAGGAAGATGCTGGATACGTATGGTGGTAGGTATCGTATCAGCGTACGTGTGGTATGTTGGCAAGTCATGTGCGAAGATAGTTCAAAAAGTTCTGTTCTCGAGAAGACATACTGAGGAGCATAAAGTCTCCTAAGAAAGGAGACCTATCGTATAACAGAATCATCCCTACACTTCAGGAGATGATGCTCGGCTGTAGTGTCGACAAACACCTCGCCTTTGATGGTGGTCGACCCTGGTTTGCTCGAGATCACGCTTCTCGCATGAAGATGTGTCCACAGTCTAGCACATTGTCCGAACTGTCGCCATTCCCGCGACAATGTTGATATGGACTCGCACGAGATTGGAACTGGTATCACCTGAAAGGAAATCATTTCTTTCATCTCTGTTTAAGTGTCAGTATATTGTTACAACCTACCTTGACTCAACAACTCTAAACTTTCCTCGAGAAGGGAGGGTGTTGGTGATGAAGTTGATGCCTGAAATTGAGGAAGATGCTATTAGCCACACGTTTGAGGGAGATGAGAGAGGAAATTTTCAACTTACCATTTGAACGAAATTATGTTTAAGCTTGATACTTGAACAAGATAGAGACTTCACTCAAATTTGGAATTCACTAAAGAGCAGTTCACTTGTACGCCTCAAATACAGAATTCGCTAGACAACAGTTCACTTATGCGTCTCAAAGACAGAGTGAAATGATACGGATGTCACTTTGCTTATATACTTTCATTCTCTTCATTCATTGGATGTTCATTCTGATTGGTTGCTTGTTGATACTTAAGAATTAGAAAACATTTCAAAGTCATTATTCACAGTCAACATGACA
>CAJQUW010013696.1:0-60453 GCA_907163375.1 Prostheceraeus crozeri | reverse complement strand
TCGGCTAAAACTGGCTAAAATTATTTTCCAGCATCATTACTTCAGTTTTTTGGGTACATGCAGATTAAGGGATCATCGTGACTCCTTATTTTATTGATGAACGTTAGTCACAATATGTTCATTTTGCTTTTTCGTCATTCATTAAATGTTTAGACCTGTGTTTTCACAATTCAGACCTTATCAATATCATGTTTCAATCAAGAATATGTTCCAAGCATAAGTGTGAGAACATGAATTATTATAAAAATAGTGTTATAAAGTTACAGCGCACTCTCTCAAACGTTCATACTGGAAGAAATCACTTGGCTCTATATAAAAGACAGTGTTTTTGCTTGAAAACAGGTATTCCATGAAGCTAGAAAGGCAAGAAAATGTGGAAATCAGGCCTCGAATTTCTAATTATCTTGCCCGCTGGTTTTATAGAATAGTTTGTCTTCTAAATCTGACAAATTTCCCATACCCAATGTGATTATACGAATATTTCTATGAAATCTATCCTACACTCCCAGAAGGGTCATGGCAAGTTACCCTCACATGTTTAGTAGATAAAGTGATGCTAAATGAATTTAATACCGAAAGTAAAGTTTTGATTTGAGCTCAAAATATGGAAATTTGAAGAACTTTGAACAAATTTGAATATCACAATAAATGTAACTAAATGTCATAATTGCTTGCCACTCTCAGATTCTATCAGCAACGGCAAATTTGCAGCTTACTGGACATTTTCTCTTGTAGAAGTTATAACTGAAGCTGTTCAGACATACACTATACCTCACTTTATGAAGATTGCTGCTGCGAGATAGGTTATCTAATCATTATTTGTTCCTCCAAACCATGATTTTCTGCTCCAGTCACAAGCATTAGTACATTTAGCACATTTCTAAAAAAATGCAGAAATGCATTCTAAGTGACTGTTGCACATTGCTTGATTTGAGAGTTTCAGTGCATTTTCCAGTGCAGAGACCTTTTGATAGTATATTCTCTCTGTGTTCATGAGACCTGGGTTCAAATCTGGATCTTAGACTATTAAAATACACTCTGCATTCTTGCTGAACACTCAACACAGAATAATGACAGTGGGACTATTGAAGCTCGCCACATGAAGAAAGTGGCTAGCTTAATTTGATTCTATTATAAACCAGTTTTATTCATGTATTTATTTTCAGTTTCTTTAGATTTAGCGGAATCACAGTCCTTGATCTAAAGGAGCATTCATTTGATGATAATTTGGGAAGCATCTAACAGCTTCTATTACATGAACTAAAGGACCAAAATGGTGCTGAAGTCTACATTTTGTTCTAAAGGTTCAAGAAAAGGGCACAGCAATCGTATACAAAGACAACTTCGTATTTCGTTCGTGATAAAAGCATATCATGTGGTTCTATCAAGTCAAGTCAAGTGGCTGTTTATTTCTCTTCAAAATTGAGATCACAGGACGTAGAGATCATAAAGATGCAGAAGCGACATCATCGACGTAAACAAAAATTCGAGTTATACAAAATATCGGAAGCGCATGGGTAAGAAGGTAGAGTGTCATCAGAGAATGAATGTCATGCTTTGCAAGATAAAAGTTGCAATCTGTAAACCCGCATGCATCGTAATACTCAAAACCGAGCTTGCTGTCGATCGTTTCGTGAAGAAATTGACTGATTTTTCAGAATTATAGTTTTAGCCGGTTTCTACCAGTTTTTGCCGGCTTTTACCGGGCTTTTACTACTTAGTGGCAAAAACCAGTTTTAGCCGGCAAAAAGCCAACTCTGATCAGGACTCTATCTCGATAAACTGCTATTGGTCAATCACATATCAAGTTGTAAGTAGGAAAGGTAGGGCCTTCGGCGATGTAAAGTGTGTGCAAAGTGTGCATTTTACATCCACCAATAGAAGGCACTGGACGCCGAGTGTCTTGTCTTTTTTACTAATAACTTTATCTGTAATCAACCAACAACCGCTTATTGAGAGTTAAAACTAGTTAAAACTGTACTGTTTCTATGATACTTTGTTCGAACTTGACACTTTGAAAACACAGTATTAGCGACAATGTTTATCCATAGTGTATATTATCCACAGTCACCCAACCCAATGTACTCGTACATGCTTGTAATAAGAAGTAATTCAAATAGAAAAGCACTGTTTTAAAAAATGTTCTCACTGTGCAATTGGCATCACCTTGCGACTATGCGGCGACGCCGGTGAGGAAGCTTGCAAGTAAATCAACATCCCAACAGGAAAGCAGAATTATAGTGTCACGGGATACTCAGTAGTATCATGCGCATTCTATCAATTACTATCATGTAGATTTTGCTTACCGTTTTTTATGCAAAATGCGACAACAGCCAGTGTCCTGTGATTATATCATTCAAGGGTGCTTGCACTGTCTCATTTTGTGTAGAAAGGTGACATGTGAAAGTAGAAATCTAAGTGAATGTAGATTAGAGCGCATTTGAAATCGGATGCAAATATGTAGGCAAGATAGAACTTTCAAATCCGATAAATGGAAAATACAATATTAGAAGTGCCTTCAATGAGGCTATTGGCGTTAGTCGTATTTAGCATAAAAACATTATACTTATCACGTTTTGAATCGAAATGTCAGTGATGGTTAACACGTTTTCCATCCAGGCCGAATTTTTAAGTAGTCTATAGGGCCTATGACTTAAATACATCATCGCACGTGATATAGAAGCCTGCTACAATTGTCGTAATTGCAATTGCACTGAGGAGTCGAATTGAAGATTAAATAGGAAATGTCTATCTCAATTCATAATATTCTGCTAAATTCACGTCTTCACAAAATAAAGCGTGTTGTACCTAAAATAAATTCTGTGAATATCATTTTTTGATCAGGACGATCTGCTTATTTATCTGCAACACTAGCATCGATTGTCATGACGTTTTCATTATCTTTAACAGCAAATCGGCAAGTTAACGGCTACGAGGAATATCGCACGTCTGCCTACTCTGGAAGATATTGGCCCTAAGAGATCTTAATCATAATGATGACAAATCTCATTTTCAGTGATTAAATGAATGATTAATGGACACTGGATCTTTACATTATGTAATGCACCAAATTCGGAAGTACATGGATTTACATGAACAAATGGAACTTTGTGATGCTTGAAGTTCCGTATATTGCAAGAAGACTGGAACTAGAGCTTGAGAATTGTCGCTTTGCTGATGTTGGGAGACAATCTGCAAACTGAAAATAATAGGAAGCTCGTTTGCGAATTTATGAAGAAAACATCAGTTGCTCTCGCACTATAGATCGCTTTCACGAGGAGATTGTCTTCTTCGAAATAAAGGTTAGAAAAATTTCTATGTGCGATCATCTTCTTTTTTGCCGTTTTTTCCAGATTTCCGACTTCAGGTATTTAATTAAGTAGCAGCCTCTTTTCTGAAATGCCTCGGAGTGAGCTTGATGATGCTTAATCTAACCACTGAACCGCTATTTCCA
The DNA here is from genome assembly GCA_907163375.1 of Prostheceraeus crozeri. Classification (NCBI taxonomy): domain Eukaryota; kingdom Metazoa; phylum Platyhelminthes; order Polycladida; family Euryleptidae; genus Prostheceraeus; species Prostheceraeus crozeri. The sequence continues at coordinate 56,999 of CAJQUW010013696.1, read as the reverse complement.
CTAAGACTTCACACTATGGTTTTTCCACTACTTTCCTATGGCAGACGATTAGAAAAAATTTCATAATATAAAGTGGGCCCTCATAGCATTGTCCAGACTAAAACTATGCATTAATTTTCAAGGGAATATGGAACAATGGGAAGCAGATTAACAAAACGAATGGCAGTGTTTGTTCAACAACATTTAGCATCTAAGATAAGCTATCTTTCCTCTGGCCTGAAGTTGTCAATCAACTAAGTTAGTACTTTACTATAAAATGGAAAATGATGTTTTCAACTACATCACATAGGCTAAAGGCCAGGCAGCATGCTTCCAATGTTTTATCAAAGCTTTCTCTGGGAAATTCGAAGTAAAATCATGGAATGACCTGGACTTATATGCATTACATAAACGTAGGAATTTAGTCGTCATTGAGTTCTGCGTTTGGTGTCGCATGCATTCCGAACATTGAACAACTGTTAATGCTTAGAGGTTGAAACTGCTGCCACACTTTTAGAAATGTAGTAATGTCCACATGAATTTCAATCCAATCTCTCACTTGGAAATGCGAAAAATAAGTGCTGAAAAACGCTCTACTAACCCTAGACGATCAGCATCATAGCGTGATTTTAAGCCATTACAAGCACATACTCTCCCTGAATAACCTCTTCTGTTTGCGTTGTCGATAGATGTTTCTTTACGATATGGCATAGAGTAAGCATATGCATGTATATATACAAAAATTCCGAATAAAACCTTAAACCTTATGGAGAATATTCATAAATTAACAGGAGACTTCACGCTACTTCTGATAACTGTTGAAAATCGCATCAACGAAGGGCGGGATTATTCAATTATTTAATTATCTAATTATTGCTCTACTGTACCTAGAGAATCCAAACGCAATTGACGAAGATTCTGCACTTCCATGAGATAAGAAAAGCGAGATTGCAAAGACATGTAAGCATCTATTTCCGAGATTGCTTGAAGTAAGGGATCCAACGGTCGGTGTTATTGTAGTTTCGAAAACAGCAGTGCCAAGTAGTGAAAACTAATTGGAGCCTCAAAGTAAACATCTGAATAAGAGGCAATATTTGCCAGATTGTGCCACGAGACATTATTTATCCAGTATTGGTTCTTCATTATAACTTTGACTCGTCTACAAGCTGTAGGAAGTAATAAAACCGAATTGCGATGTAATGATCTTTTTAATTTTTATAACAAAAATTTTTCGGCTCACACGCCCTTATCAATGTTTAACACATGTGGATATAAATGAATATATACAGATGAATACAAATTTCAAAAATTATAGGTAGGTCTATTACTCTACCGCAGTATGATTCCATAGGAATCTGAGTGGCGGCACTGCACTATGAAACATAGCTTCTTGCACAAAAAACAGTCCTTCTCCCAAATTGATTCCTCCTCATGTATCCATATACATGATATCTAACAATCAGTTATAGATACTCAGCATTTGATTAGGGTCCTTTGGCGGCACTGTGCTATGTTTCATAGTGCAGTGCCGCCACTCAGATTCCTATGGAATCATACTACGGTAGAGTAATAGACCTACCTATAATTTTTGAAATTTGTATTCATCTGTATATATTCATTTATATCCACATGTGTTATAACATTGATAAGGGCGTGTGAGCCGAAAAATTTTTGTTATAAAAATTAAAAAGATCATTACATCGCAATTCGGTTTTATTACTTCCTACAGCTTGTAGACGAGTCAAAGTTATAATGAAAAACCAATACTGGATAAAGTGAACGTCAAAAAAGAGAATCTGAATTAGAAATGTTGGTTTCTTGTGAAAGTACAGCAGGAAAGAAAACTCGCCTGCCGAGACCAAAGGTGGATGTTCTGCGGGATTTGAAGTTTCAAATTCGAAACCACTGTAAATCGTCAGGCATTATCGGAAAAATCTACCAAGCATTGATGGCTATACCACCAAAACGTCGGTTGAAGCGAACCGCAGGTTTACTGCAGCCGGATTCATTGTAAACAGATGGAGATTTAAGCATTTTTGAACTGAAGTGCTTAGTTAGCAAATTGGATCTTCGTTGATATACTTCGTTGTTTGACCTCAATTATTTTATTTAGATGTACTTAAGGGAGCTCTTAGGTGTCAGTAATTGTATTGATCTATATTTAGATATTGTTTTGTAAGGAGTGACATTCCTGTTATTATTTCCATATGCTATTGTTGACGAAACTTTTGTGAGACAAATGACTTCAATAATCATTCATTTCACAACCTCGCTGTTTCATATAGCTTCCTTGATATTTATTGTTTTAATGTCTTTTAATGGGGTCACAATTGCCCGGGCCTTATGCCAGCTGCAATGCATTCATAAATGTAAAAGTCCTTTTAGAGTAAAATGCATTTTCATCTTAAACATGTAGATCTACGTACAATTAATGTTAATTATACAAGTTATACATGTGCACCCTTCATTTTGAGTATACTAAGTTACATCAATACAAAAGTGATTGTGAATGGGTATAAAAGCTTAATAACAATACGTTGGCAGCATTATAATTGGTAGCCAACATGACAACAGTAATAGTTTATATAACAACAGCAATGTTGTTATAGAATATAACAGCAGTAAATATTGCCATTAGATGTATAAGACATTAATCGCACGATTAATCGTTTGATCGCTTTATGATGCGACTATTAATCGTTTAATCGCATCGATGCGATTGCGATTAAAATAATCACCCCTATACCCGAAAATTTTTTTTGATTTTTTTGTGAAAATTTTTCATTTTTTTCAAAATTTTTCCGGAAAAAAATTTTTTTTTTTGATTTTTTTCTTTTGTTTTTTTTTGGAGACCTGTTGTAGTCGTTTGAGACGGAATATGCCAAAGACCGAAAACCTTCTCTATCATTCCTGCATGCTACCTTTTGGGAACCATGCCCCTTTCCATAAGATCGGACAACACTGCCAGAACTTAGAAAACTGAATTGATATTCTTCTATCATCAAGATTATCTATAGTAAATAAATATTCTCTCGAGTTTACAGGTCAATAATATGGTCGCTTCAATGTACTGCGTGGACTGTGTTCTTATCTTCACCTAGTATTCATCAACATATGAAGAGAATTTCACTCAGATCAAGGCTGCACCATAAAAGCATAACTTTTCAGCTAACAAGCAAACTCCAAAATTATTTTCCAGTCTTTTCACATAGCATGAATTATACCTCTATTTCTAAAAAAATTCATTCACCCAAACGGCTGTGTGTGTGTGTGATAAAAAAAAAATGTTAACACAGCAGACAAGCACTGGTAAGCAAAGGAATGTTCAAAAATCCGCGGACGTCGGCAATTATGCGGAAGCGTCCCAATTATGGCGCAAAAAAAAAAACTTTCAAAATTTTTCATAATTTCCATTTATTTTCCAAAATTTTCCAATTTTTTTTCATAATTTTCCATGAAAATTTTTACGAAAGCTCATTATCAACATGCATCTGGTCCCTCAAAATATTAAATGGAGTATTGAACAACAGACCAAACCTTTCTCTTGTGGCAGTCATTTCTGAAATATGTGCTTAACTGAAAAAGTTCTACATCATCCTACAAAAAAAACACATCAGGTCCATCATCAACTAATGTGTTTGAACCTATTTGACCTTGAGCCTGGTTGAGACATCTTGTCATTATGTGACGCGTAATTTGCCGCCCAATTGGACTATCCAATAGGAAAAACAATCGTTTTCACAGCAAATGCACGCGATCTTCAGTACTTTCGCACATTTTGTTATTGTCGTTTTACGGTTTCGTAAATATCCTTGGTATCGTTTAGTTTACAGTTTGCCAAAAAAAAATAACTCGGATACGCTCGTGCGGAAAGCGAACAAGAAATAGAATCCATATCATCATCCCGCAACAAATTCTACAAAACTACGAATTCGTATTAAAGCACAAGAGAAAAATCACTGCGACACATTCATCTGATGAGTGAAGGATGAAATGAGAAAAATAGACAGCTTTTTACATGAGTAAATTTTTAAATAAATAGATTTTTGAAAATACGACGCGATTTCAATTTACAGATCAAAACATACAAAAATGGTGTTCGTGACCATTATTTTGATCTTTGCAGTATTTGATATTCATTCGCTAATCTGAATGTTTAGCATACACTAAGTCACGAAATTGAAAATTTCCGTGTCTTTGGTATTGGAAAATTAGTACATATAGATAATTGAAAAGTGCTGTCACTCTTTATGCTCTCACTTGTATACGCTGCAAATATTCATATGCACAGGCCTGCAATGAAAGATATTCAGTAAAACTCCTCACAAATTAGGAAACTTACTCTCTATGAAGCCGTCAACGATTTTCCTTATTCACAACCATGACAAGTGGACGTCAATTTACATTCATATTTCAAAAACAACAAACATTTTCATAACATGAAAGAGCTCCTATATTTTCTCTTCAATGACTTCCATAAATACGGCAACACAATTTGCCTCTGAATGACATCTGTTTGATATAACATTAAGAAGCTAGAATAAATAAAAATCTGCAAGGATATTTTCGCTCACAATATCTAGATATTTTTTTATACACATCCGTTGGAAGTCGTGGTACAGGTACAGGCGCCACTTTTACAAAGAAACATCGTGGCCAAACAATATGGTCTCAGCAAGCAGAGTTATCTTAAACAAAGAGATGATCAAATGTGCCGAACAAGTCGGCGTTATTAATCCGATGTGGAACTCCCCATTACTCTAATGTACATGTTTTTGTGGTGGCGACAAATCCGCCATTTCTTAGTCAAGATCAATTAATTTCTGTGTCAAATCAACTAGCAACCGTGTATGAACATTCTACTAACCATAGAAATGATCCTTCATCTATGTCATTCACATTGCTAAACAAGCATTGTGGGTGGAATTGAGAAAAGTTGTGTAGGCCTACCGGGTTTCCTTTCGGTTGTCAAATGTGAATAAACTTGAAGCAAGACTTGAACCCTTCATCACGAAGCATCCATGATCAAGAATTTCTGACGGTGCTACTACATGCGACATTCTCTGTAAATGAAATCGACAGGAGGCTCTTTATAGAGCTTATCTTTTTATAAGCTCTTGATAGAATGATAAGAAATCACAATCAATAATTCACACTCAATTGTAAATTTCTTTAAATTCACATAATTCCTCAGGAATTTGATTCCGATTTGATTCCCAAGTTCAGTTGATATTCAGTTAGAATTTTTCGTGACTAAACATATATTTGACGCGGAATACCAGTAGTGTTGTTAATGCAAGAATCAAAAATAATAGATTGCATGGCTAACAGATGTCCACTTCTTATTCAATTTTTCGGCGTGTTGTAATACCAGTGTCATGCACAAATACTCACAGTTTTGTAGTTTTCTCTTAATCAATGATGTTAGGAATGATCCGCTTGTCTCTGTTTTCCCATTTCAGATTGACAATTATTTTCACGAAGATTAAAAAGTCAACTTTTCAGTACTAGGAGCGATGTCGTTGTCGAGAGACCGCAGCGATCGTCATTACTTGACAAGGACATCTTAGGTGAAATTTTTTGTCATTTTAGGTTTTTTCAGGTGAATAATTTTACAAATTTAGGTAAATCAAAAATCCATTAAAATATCTAGAGTCATTGAGAGCGATGGTTTTTTTGTTTATGTACATAAACTGTGCTTTTTTCGGTAACCAATTTGTAAACAAATACCGCGACAATAATATACGTATTGGTTCAGAGAAGGAATTAGAGAAAAGAAAATGACAAGCAAGTTAATCGCGATTTGGAACGATTATATTTCAAGCTACAACAACTGCACAGATCAAACATTAACAACTAAGTAGGCCTATATATGTTTCAATTGTACAATTTTGTATATGTCAAACAGATCAAAATTTCTCATATTTCAAATGCAATATGGACTCTATTAATGTATATAAAAGAATTGGAATCTATGACCAGAAACATGTGACACTGCTCAGAATCACTCATCAATGTCTTCATTATTCCAATTTTAAAAACAATTCGCTACAACGATTTTCTCAATGTTTTCCCATGTGAGTTGATGAGTTAATCAAATAGCAAGTTTTAGTCGTAATGACAGTATTTTGGTGATTTAGGTGATTTAGGTGATTTTACATAATATCCGGAAATTAGGTATAAAATTTATTTTAGGTTATTCACCTAAATTGTCGCTGTCTACACTCATTACAATCAACATAATACATAGAGAAACACTTTGTAGCATAAAAATTTACCACGAACTGCAAAGTTGACCAGGGACTGTAAAATGCATAGACTTCTAAATTTCTCTGGACAGATAGGTGAGCAAAATTTGAAATCATTTTCTACATGTTCAAGCCAACCAACATTTCTGTTACAGATGATCGAATCTTGTAGCTAATCGAAGGGATAGATGACTATTTGATGTGAATCTTGTGTGATTCAGTGATCGACACGACTTTTCAACCACGAACTTAGTCGTATGATGTCTGACATCACTGGTGACCCGCGTGGACATTTTTGGCTCAGACAGCAAATCAGCCGACCTATCATTCGTAGAAATTGCCTTTCGACTTTCAGTCGCTGGTCAGCTGTCTGCTTTTTTCAATTAATTAGTGTGAATTAAAAAAATTACATATCATATGAAATCATTAAGTCAAGATATAGGGAATGTTCTTTGATACGTGTTCCGTGTATTTTGCCTTGGTCACATGTGAAATCTGATTTATGTGTGGCTGTTGATAGCCATATTTTAAAGTTGTCAAAAATATTCAAGATTTTGGTTTCAGAATTTTCACAATGGGCAGACAGAGTCGCTGATTGAATCGCGTATGCATCGACCATTCAGTTTTGATGCAATCTGCTATTTCTTCACGCAATTGGACTCGTTGTCGTAGCACCATGCTTTCTTTGCAAGAAAACTTCACTATAACCACTGTTGACAAGGCTTCTGGGAGTTTTTCTTTTACTTGTAAGTTTTATTTATCTGCATCATTGAAAGAACTTGGTTTCGACATGCAACCAGTGGGTAATGCCCTTGTTTAGCTTCTGTTGCTGACGTTGTTGCAGACAATTGTGCTGTATTGCAAAGACTGCCTGAGTTCTTTTGGATTCCAAAGCTGCATAAAGACCCCTATAAGTTTCGCTTCATCGCGGGAGCCCGTAATTGTACTACGAAGGGTCTTTCTGTTATTCTCAATAAAGCCGTGTCAGTCATAAGATCTAGTTTTGCAACTTATTGTGAGAGCATCCGCAAAACCACTGAGTTTGATTTATTCTGGAGCGTCAAATCTTCCACCGAATTTCTTCGCAAACTTAATACGTATAATGCCAATACAGCTTTTTCTGAACAACAACTCTGTGCACGAATCCCAACCAACAACAGGTTATCTCACATTTGTTTAGTCTATTTGACATTGTCTTCAATTCCACTTCAAGGAAACATATATGTGTGGGTTGGAATAAATCATTTTTTGCTTATAATAGTTACACTTGTTTTGACATTGTTAAGTTTAGAGAAGCTATTCAATACACTGTGTCAAAAGCATACGTCACTTTTGCTGGTAAAGCTTTCAAACAAGTTCGTGGCCTTCCAATGGGAGGTAACTGTACCCATTTACTAGCAGATTTGTTTTTATGAAGTCTTTGTCAGCGGAAAAGAAATTTGGGCTTGCAAGATTGTTGTCAAGTACATCTCGCTATATAGATGGCATTTGTGTGTAAATCATCGTCATTTTGAAAATTTGCTTCCCAAAATATGTCCTACTGACTTCAAGGCCGAAAGAAGTGGTGATAATGATAAGTTAACTGAATATTTAGATGTTGAAATCAATATTGTTTTACAAAATGTAAAGAGGTGTTCGTTAATCTAAGCAGCATTATATAGTTTTTTATTAAATCAAAGAAATAAGCCTTGCTGTTGTTTTACTTAAAATTTTATTTTCTCTTCTCTTAAGCTTTCGCCACTACCGGCCTTGTCAAAAGTGTAAGTGGTTGGACATATTAACATAGCAAAATACAAAAATGTTTAAAAGTCAAAGAGATGGATAGAAAAGTCTAGGAAGGTACATAGTATCAAATAATTAAATTGTCTAGTGCACGGCTCTCTTCGTGGGAATTAATGGTCGGCTTTCTTTGTTGAATTATCATACTTTCAAGAAATCGGAATTAGTTGATTTAATATTGTTTTATATTGTTTACACACGTCAGTATATCACAAAGTAGACTATTTTCCTTTTCCTGTGGTGTTGTTAACTTTTCCAGATAGCCTCGAAAGATGGGCATTCATGTATTCGCGAGCCAAATAATTTTAATTTTACGTATTTGCTCGCATTTTCAATATGTTGCTGAAGGGCACAAAATAAAAAAAAAATTCTTGTTAAGAGAGAGGTTATTTTATTAAAGATTTACGTCGTGGTGCGACACATATCCTGTGTAAACATATGAACTTACTTCAAAAGTTTGAAATTTTTCATGTAAAGAATTTTTCGATCGTTGTGTGTAATAGGTGTCACACGGTTCGCTGTCCTACAGCGGGGATTCACCAGCCAGGGCATACAGGAAATTCAAGGATCGGAAATGCAAAGCTGGTTGGTTTTCCTGCTGACGAACCTAAAACGTGACTCACCGGTGTCGAGATTTGTGTATAACAATTGTAATTTTCATTCGCCCATTGTTTAAAGATAGCTTTCTTTCAATTTGTGTGTTATGACAGAAGATTTTGCCTATGGGAGTGGTGGTCATCAGTCCTCTTAAGGACTACCTAAAATACTGTAATTATGTAAACTTATGAAATATTCGTATATATTTTCAATGTTGCACATTATTTGAAATAGCATCAATATTAGTCGAAAAATGTGAGAGACTGTGTAATACACATGTGCGGCAAGATTGCAAGAAAGAGTCACGGCGTTAGGTTGTTCTGCAGGAGGCCAGAATTACCATTGCTCTGCGTCATAACGAAAAATCATCTTAGGAATGAATGCCCTTAATCCTCATACGCCTGTTTTGAATTTTTGAAGGCGCTTTGACTCATAAGAGGAAATTCCTATGAAAGCAGGGAAGGTATATTCGATCAAACTGCGAATCAGCGCGTTGAATATGAACTTAAACTCGACATCGATATTCGCGACACACTTCACTCCTCGCAAAATAGAAATTCTTTGCGAACATTTCCTCTCCATGAAATCGATGTGACCCTTCCATCCGAACGTATCTTCGAGCATAATCCAAGAAACATTAAGCTTCTCTGGAACTGGATGACCGGAAAAGAACGACTCGATACTACATATTTCTTTGAAACAATCACGATAGTTGATCATACCGCAAGTTTTGCTTTTGTTCAACGTGAGACTGTTCACTTCAGACCAATGCAACACGTTATTAATTTCCGATCTTAAGATGTTGATGTCTTCCATAGTCTTGTCCTTCCGAATGCCGAACGATGAGCACACATCATCTCTATACTTGATGATGCACGTAGCTGATGGATGCAGTGGAATCAGAGACGATCCGAGGTCGGCATGTGCGCTCCGACTTTGCGATCCTTCATGGTGCTCCGACCTTGAACATCCCAGGAAAACACTGCATTTTCGATCATGGAATAATAATTTCTTTTGACATCGGCTCAACCCCTAAGCAAATTTTGGTTTCAGTATGAGATTTAGGACCGTAAGACAAGATATTTGACAGTTGACACTAAATGAGATGTCGCAATACTTTTGATTGCTTCTACATGTGCAAGACTAACTGACTGAATAGGTGAAGCTGCGAGATACAATGTGACTCAGATCTTCTGGATGAGAACCCTGTCAAAGAATGCGATGAAATATTCATGTCACCAAAGTACTTGGGAAGATATGTACCAAAGTACTTGGACATGACAGGAGGGAGGGGGGAGATGTATGGGAGTGGGAAGAGAGAAGATGAGAGAGAGAACGCGGTAAAGAAGGGTTAAGCTTTGTTTCCTGTTAATGGCATCCGTTGAGATTCTTCTACGAATAACTCACCCGTCCTTTTTTACTACTAAAAAAAAAATAAGTCCTTGCGTTTGTACTACTAAAAGCTACACAAAAAGAAGGATGGCAAGTGGTCGAAAATGCGTAAAACTACTGAACCTACCTTTAAGATTTTTACAACGCGCAGGTCGTTTGTGTCACTACTGAAGTGAAAACTGTATTTTAAGAAAAAATATTAAACACTCTATTAGAAACCGAAACTTTCCCAAGGCAGTGACGAGTTATATTAAGATATTATCACTCTGGACGAAACAAATATGAAAGAAGGAGTGTTCCGCGATGACTCTATCAGAAGACCTGATAGTATACAGAATGACAGTTTTAGAAATTGTTTCCTTAGCTGTCAAATCATAGAATAGGTTTAAATGTTTATAGAAAAATGTTCCTTATCATCACACGGCATATTTGGTGATGATCATATTAATGAAAAATTATAATCACTCAATATTCATAATGGTAGAGGACGATCAGGAGTTGTTTATAAAAAAGGAAATATTTGTCTGCAGGTATGGGAAGAGGATTTTCTTTTAAAAAAATGTTGTTGGGGTATGGAAAAAATCGATCGAATTAATTTTGAAAAAATGTTGGCAATAACCAAATAGAGAAAGAAATATCAAAAAAAAATCGTATTACATAGGTGGTTTATATTCACGTTCGAGTTTAAGCTAATAAAGGACACGGTTGTTTGTAATGCTGATAAAGGACACGGTTGTTTGTTATGTAATCCACTCTGCATTATAGAGATAGATATTCATAAATAAATTCTGCGCTTTCGTTTCATTTGGTTAGAATACGTTTAATTACTGAGAACCACGATTGGAAAATATCTGATAATTTGAGGGTGATGTCGAAATCTATAATATGAGGTAATCTTCGGGATTATATCAAGACCATGTAGGTCGTATCGCAAAGCAGACTGTAATTCCTAAGTTCCGAAAATTCAATGCACTGTAACATGGCTGTCATACGGCGTCATCAGAGCAAAAGCGGTAGATGAAACAGGGACGTAATAATGACAGAAAATCAGTAATATGAATCAGTATAAAAAAGATATTGATGATACAGTAAGTTAACGATTCAATACAGTCCACGTGACATTTGAATTTCAAAAAATACGACAATATGCATGCAAAAATCAATTCAAACAGATTAAAAAAACTAGGAAAATAATAACATATTAACAAGGTCTTAATTGAACGGTGTTTCCTACTTATTAAAGACTTTCAATTTAAGTCTTTGTTAACTTAATCTGCTTTCCATTGGTTTTAACATTGCGTCAATTGTTTTCATTTGCCGTCTAATGTCACGTATTGAGAAAGAATGACTTTATCGCATTGCAGAATTTATTTCTGTTTAATACACGCTGTCCGAAGTATCTTGCAGTCTTAGCTCGATAAAGTCAGAATAATTTACCAGGTTTTAATTCTCTTAAATATTGAAAGTTTTAATTATAAGAGCATTAATTGAAAGCCGCCAATAAAAAAAATTACACAAAAAAAAGGCCAAATACCAGTTGATCTTAATTGCCCGAAGTCTTGTCCGTGTGCCCGAGTCTTTGTCCTTCGAAATTAACTTGTATTCATACAAAGCGATTCGTTTACGATGTCTGTCTGTCCGCGTCGATGTCAGTCTGTCGGTCGTGAATATCTGGCCTTGCTTTACCTATAGTTGGCTTTTTTTAACCAGAGGATCACTTTTTCATAGACATCTAATTCAAAAGTTGATCATTGTTAGATATTTCAGTTAATTCAGTGATAAGTGTGTCTGTGTAGTGCGCGTATAACCGGCTATAATTTACTAATTTTATCTATCATCACTTCATTCGACTACCTGATACGAATTTCGTTTGATAAATACATAATTCCATCAATGTAAAATTCGGTCAGGAATATTAGGCATCGCCTCAGGATATTCCTGATATTTTTATATTGGTATTAATATTTATAATCATTTTAAAGATCAATCAATTTAGGTCACAGTGTCACAGCTCGATAACAAGGACACAAATGAAGACACAATGAAACGTCTATTATGTCTCTTGTGAAAGGAGCGAGTTGACTCTATTTCAAACCTCTATTTTGAACCTCGAGTCTTAATATGCGCTGCGCTATCGCGCTGCGCTATCGAAGTTATCTGTTTCGGGCCTGGACTGGGGACAGAGCGACGCTTTTCTATTAAATAGTATTACTTTCCCTCTCTCCTCACTGTATTATATAACACATAAGAAATATAAATATATTTTATTTTGTGTAATTTTGTTATGTCCTTCTATCTTAGTAATATCTATTTCTGGGTATAACAGGCTTGAAAGCGAGCGGAAGAAATTATGCAAACATCAGTTGTGGATTCTTTCCCATTCATTCACAATTTATGAATGAACAATAATACCACTTGCAACCTTGATTGACGAAAAAATTGACATGCATTTTGATTCAGGCATAGTTAGTCAGAATAATGAACAGAATGATATAAAGAATGAAGTCAAGATTGGTAGGTAGGTTAATTACCTGCAGTGCCATCGATGCGTCATGCAAATGTATTAAGTATCGCAAACAAAAATGTTTATCGCAACACACACTTCAATTCCATCCAATGTAGTGTAATCACTGAGAGCTGAGAGAAATAAGGTTATTTATTTCAAGGAAAAAATTGCCTAGATATGCCAGACAGCCAGACAGATGATCCAGTTTTGGGCCAGGGCCAGTCCACTAGCTTTCAGAGATTAGTTTTTCTTAAACAAACAACAAAATTTCGTGATGTGTGCTGTGACAACTCTGGGGTCGTTTCTTATTCAAAAATTAGAGCTCATGTGATCTTAAGGGCCGACTCACGACCCACGTCAAAAGATACCGAAAAAAATGGGGGGCCGACCCTCGACTTTAAGAAGATCTCATTTTCACGTTTTTTTTTGAAGAGAATGGTCGCAAAATTGACATGTCATGCATTTTTACTTCCAAATAAGCCCTTTTCGAAAAATTTGTTGGCCCCCATATTTTCACGTGGCCCACGACTTTTTGACGAGGGGCCCACGACTCATTTTCTCGCGGGTTTGTGGTCAACATGATCAACAGATATACCTGCAGATTGCATGATGCCTGGTTGGACTATCGTGGGGTCCGAATCCCCATGAAATCATGGATTACGCAAGATATTTGATATCATAGAACGAATCATTTTGTTTTGAATTAAAACAATTCAAATTCCTCAGTTAGATTCACTAAGAATATCGTTCACTTATAAAAGTCATTCATGAATCAGACCGTCCAATAAATAGTTGCACAAAAAAGTTAACCCATTTTCAAATGTAATTTTCGTGTTGAAAGTCTGGTTCAATTTCAATAAACGATGTACCATATGAAACCTCCCGTTCCACAGATTATATTGACATGCATTTTACTTTCCTAGGTGGTCGGCTGTGGTCAGCTGGTCTTCCGAAAGAAAATTGAGCGTTTTCCCTGATGCAGGATTTTAATATGTAGACGACAGAATTTTTTTAATGAAAATTAGCAGATAGTGTGAGATATCAATGAGCTTCATCGTGATGTAAAGATATTAAGATTCTTTGAATGTGCTAAGAGATGCAATGTTATAATAACTTTTACCAAAAAAAGGCTGCTGAAAAAGTCTGACACATTTTTTTTCATTGATAAAGATGCTCAATTTCCACTAACTTAATACCACGGTTATGTTTAGTAATTTAAATTGGCAGAGCGTTTAAAAGGTCAGCTCTAGTCAGCAAACTTTGAAATATAGAAAATTAAGATTTTTCTATTGAGATGAATATTGAGAGATAAGATTTAAGATTAGGACCGCGGAGTGCAACTCTAAATTCAACGAAATCTGAGCACACCTACATCTAGGTCAGCGCAACCGGACCGCGCACACGGAGATGATGCATACAAAACAGATACGGACCTCGGAGTGATCCCTGAGGAACTCCGTTGGTAGCCTCCTTCAGAGAACTCGTAGAGCCTTGAAAACGAACCCGTTGATGACGATTAAACAAATAATCTCGCATGAGCAGAACGAAATCCACAGGAAGACCCGCATCAGAAAGTTTCGAGGCAAGATGTGAGTGCGGATAAATATGATGAAATGAGCTGTTGTGTTACTCTCTGCATGTCATGAAACAGGGTAGGCCTTACATGCAAATGGGAAATGAGATACCTTCACTCTGTGACAGTGATAATCATTCAAAACCCGATAGGTGAGGCCCATTGCTTTTTTATCTCTTGGAATTTCCGATTAATGCCAAAACCTTTGATGAGCATGACTTTATAGAACAGCCTGGAACTGCCACTGATTTTTCGGGAGAGATAGGCTATTTCGACTGGGCATTTAAACTTCGCTTACTGCTTTAATCTTTGCAGGATTACAAATGTCATTGAATCGAGTGGCATTAGTGTTCACACTGGCAATGTTGATAACGCTTTGACAGAGAACCATGCAATGTTCGATTTCTAAATGTGTATGCGTTTTGCACATTTCCTATGTGACTGCTTTATTTTTCAAATGCTATTTTCTATGTTTTCTGCTAAATTCTATTTTGTTCCGAGTTCATCCGTTATGCCCACAGAGGTCAGGCCGATGCTCGCTCAACAATATTATACTTCAAGACTGTTGAGGCATCAGTCGGCGGGTTACTGTTGCATTCAGTAATTGAAAAAAAGCACTAGGTGACGCCACGCTCAATTGCGCGTAATTCACGCGTAAACTACGCGTAATTACACATGATCCTAAACATCCGATGGCTGTGTGTGACATTGCTGTAACATCTGTCGGCAGTCCTGTTATAAAGACTTTGCGTCTCATGTGTCTGTATGCATCAGAGGCTAAACAATGTGATAGGACCTCAATTTCATGCTCAGGGAAATCATAGCGAGTCATCCGTGGTTCAAACGACAACGCACAACTGCAGACGACGCGCAAACTATAAACGCTCGCCCGCGCGTATTCATAAGCATTCCACATGCTTTAACAGTATCAGATCAAGTGATTTCTGACTCTTAGTGCAGCGCATGTACGCGGGTAGAATAATAGAATGTCTTTAACCACGAATGTTTGGGGTGCTCCGTAATTACGCGTGGCATGTCACCTAGTGAATAATCAGATCAGGCACAGGGTTCATGGCTTTATTCGCTACCTATCCGTTGCATGTGAACAACAGTATGTCGCTCGCCAATCAGCGCTGAGGACCAAAAAAATAATTCAACAACGCATCTAGGTTCATCAAAATAACTGCTACTATCTTTGTTCATTTAGCGAGGTGATGATCGATAAGGTTGCATTTTTGATACTTGTTGAAGGCCTTGAAATACTCGACAAATTAAAGCCTGCAGTACTTGCCATATCGGCATGTATGCCTATAATAGGCCTGTTCAGTTTCTTCTCAATTGGTCTTTGATGCTGGTTGTCTTCGATGTCTGTGATTTGAGTGGTCTGTTGTCAGTACGCTTGAGTTTGATATCTTGTTTTCCGTCGTCGGTTACGTTATAAAATTTTATCTATCTATGTAATGTAGAACTTGACTGTGATTGCTGTAATTTAAATCTTCCTTCTAACGCCGTTATGAAAATCCACTATAATTTGAAATACTTTCATGAGATGCTGTTATCTGTTTAAGCCATGAACCATCTGGTAGGTTTTGCTGTATTTGAAGCTTTGTGTAATGCTTGCATGTACCTTATTATACGTGTTTTGATTATAGAAACGTCTTCAAACGTGACAGTATAATTAAAGTGATTCAAAAATAGACACGTTTTCAAAGGCTGAAAAGCAGAGGTTTTACATAGGCATATCTTTGATATCAAAATCATCTATTTTTTGCTTTACTCTCTTGTCAATCAAAGACCTCACAACCTACTTATCATAGAAGTGCTGGAATGCAAAGCGAAGATTATAGACTCCGTCGTAGCTGAATTGAAACATAAAATGAGTTTCAAACAATTGTACTGTGGAGATAAGTTTATGAAAAAGCAGGAATATCTATATTTACATGTTTGAAAAATTTTCATCACTGACAGGCACTCACATTCTATCCCTAAATATATAGGCTATAAGGTGTGGTACAAAGCTAATAAGGCCTAAGTTTATGATTTTTCGAATATGTGATAAGCATAGGCCTATCCATGAATATTTCTTGTTATTACTTCAATAGTTTGGAATCTCCTCAATTAGTTCTAACCAGACACAGTATCCAAACTACAGAGTTCAAGCTAAAGTCGACATTGAAGATTGCTTTAAAACATTAGTTATTCAAGAAGCTATATTTTCGACAAGTAAAAGTACATCAAAAATAGAAAAAAGAAAATTCTATCACAGAAAATTGGCAGTATTTCAAAAGATGATTTGATTGAATAAAGACGTACGGCAAGATGGGAATCAAACATCTGATAAGACTCATGCATTTCCTTTGATACTGCCACTATAAAACAAGTCTACTCCAATCATGCAAAACAAGGTTTAGACGTCCGAAATGCAAGAAGTTCGCCTCCGGCCTGATGCCACCAATAGAAAGAAATAACAACGATCACATGCCAGATCTGATGTGAAGAGCCCACATAATCCATTCGACCTGCAATTCAGTAAAACATCCGTCTTAACAAAACAGCTTCATTAATACATGTAATTGCACAAAATTCAACTCATTTTTTAATTGTGGTTCAATTTAATGAAGTTTTTATCATATGAGACCTCATGTTTCTTAAATGAATTTGAAGTATCATCCCTTAATTTTGTAAGTGGTCAGTTGTGGTCAGGAGATAATTTCAGTAGACTTTAGATACTATATATACTAGTACTATAATATAATCTATGACATTAAAAACGTTCCACTTGATATAGAAAATCTCAATGGAAGTGGACGACTTTTATTTCATACTGCACTGACCAGGATGTCTATGCATCAAATTTGTCATGCTAATATGAAGCAGCTGTCCATTGTCGATATCTTTGGCATAGTTGATGCATTTCAAATTCGACCTTTTATCACTATCAAGCAATTCTTTCTGACTAAATTTTGAAGCATAAATGTCGCAATCAGAGTTTGTAAAATGAATGGCTGTTGGAATGCTACGATGTGGAAAGAGTTGTAGGTTTGTTGGACGGAAGTTGGGTGTGTCACACTCCACTGTGAGCAGGTGGTGGAGTCGATGGAACAATGATGGAAATGTTAAAAGAAGGAAATGATCAGGGAGACCGAGATTAACAAACAATGCTACCGATAGGAAGTTGGTTATCTCAGCAAAGCGCAATCGCTTTAAGAGTGTTCCTCGACTGGCCATCAGCTGGAAAGCTGCAGCAGGAATTGCATGCAGTATACGAACAGCATATCGCCGTCTAGCAGAAGCGGGCCTGAGGTCATACCGACCTGCTGTAAGAATTCCTCCAAGTAAGTAATGCGAGAATTTCACACAATGACATTGTTTCACTGCCATTTTTTTTCTCCGCAGGTCTCGAACACAAGCGAAAGAGTGTGGAATGGTGTGAGCAGCATCTGTCGTGGAGCACAGAGGAATGGCGTCAAGTGATGTGGACGGATGAATCCCGTTTCACTTTGGATTTTCACGATGGTCGCATTAGAGTGCATCGAATTGTTGGTGAGAGGTATTCACCCTGCTGCATATCTGAGCATGACCGCTATGGTGGTGGTAGCGTGATGATCTGGGCCGGTATCTGGGCTGGTACGGAGGTCGAACTGTCGCAGTCATTGTGAATGGGAACTTGAACGGAGAGCGATATTTATCGAATATCATATCTCCAATCGACATCCCAACGGTAAATGAACTCAACCTCATATTCCAGGATGACAACGCTCGACTACACAGAGCTCATTGCTTAACAACAGCGATAGTGAGATCTGGAATTCGCATCCTCCATTGGCCTTCACGCTCCCCCGACCTGTCTCCGTTCGAACATGCTTGGGATGAACTTGGTCGGAAAGTGAGAGATGCATATAATCATCCGCCATCAACACTGACAGCTCTTTCAGAGAGACTCATCGAGCAATGGTCATTGCTAGATCAGGAACGGCTTGATCATCTTTGCGACTCGATGCCGATGAGACTTCAAAGCTGCATTTCAGTGCGGGGAGGACATGCTCGGTACTAATGTCTCCCATTCATTCAAATATAATGTTTTATATAAAATGCTATCTTATAATTCATGAGTGTGAGTGGAATAAAGTTCATATATTTGAGTGGAGCATTTTTTATGTCAGGCAGTATACATACTTAAGGTTGTGCTCAGTCTGCGTTATGCTTGTGTTGTGTCTGGTCAGTCGTGGCAGAGTCGTGATCAGGTGACATGAAAACATGATGTGTTCGGCAACTTCTTCACTGAAGTCAACACAAGATACGACACAAAATATGAAATAAAAATTCTCGCAATTGAATAGGACTTTTGATAAACGTTCAGATGACATATACTTTTCTTATTTTGATGTTATTAGCATAAGTTTCATTCAATTCATAATATTCCTTAATTTTTGAAAGGGTCGTGAACCAATTACGTCATCACTGTTTTCGACTTTTTGAACTAGCATCATCATAATCGGTTCCGTAATCACCTTATTAATTCACTACCGATTGCACTATCGCCCAAGTAACCTCCCCCTTCAAATTTAATTATGCATCTTTGTAATGAACTCTCTTATTCAACTAACGACAACATATGATGCACTGTAAAGAGTCTGAACAGTTTTCATTTCCATACATTTGATAACAGCGATGAATTCCATCGAGTTTTTAGAACATCTGCTACATCTTATAGCTTGGATTTAGAATATTCAAATTCAAGTGAGGTCTAATTATATAAAAGTCTGAAACACGACTATCTTTAACAGAAATCTCCCAGCAATGTATAATATGTCAACATATACAGTCGGCATACAACGACTCGCTTAAAACAATAAAGGTTACAAGCAGACTAACAAACAAAATCACATGTAGAAGTCATGCTAACGTACAAAAGCCATGAATATGATCTGACAACATGGGAAAAATCTTATTCACCAAAATTGGGTTTGAAGAAAGTAAAAAATGCTTTCAAATTTTCAAAGCTAGGGACGATGAGGTTTGGGTCTCTTTCCTTTAACTACTCAATCTTCTCTTTGATCGCCTCTCTAAGATTTTTGGAATCATTTTTATTGATGTATTCAGCAATTGTCAGAAATGCGTGCATCACAATTTTAGATGATGAATTTGCAAGATTTAGTTTACCGGTGAACTTCGGACGTCTACGCAATCGCATTCGATGACCCGAGCTTTCCCCTATAATCGGTCTCGCAATCCCCCTATAGAGCGGTGAAGCCCCTCGATCTAAGGCAATTACATAGCTGCTGTAAGGCCACTTAACTGCATTATTTCAATTTCAGAGAGAGTGAAAATGGCCATTTCGTGTACTTGCATTCAGACGGAAAAACACATTATTAACACATGTAACTAAATTGCGCATTGGATTTGAACAATGTCATCGCTCCAACAACTGAGCTGGCAGAGAGTAGCATGTACATTAAGTAGGGCTTCTTAAAAAGCGGTTTTTCATGTACAGTGGAACCTCCTATTGCGGACATTCTATACAGCGGACACCTCCATATTACGGACAGTTAAGCTCAGTCCCGAATAATGTTCGTTTCATCATCGGTAACTCCATATTGCGGACACCTCTAAAATGCGGACACTAAGGCGCAGTCCCGACGGTGTCCGTAATATGGAGGTTCTACTGTATCTGGTTTTTCAAATATTATTTACTAACTATCCGTAAACCTGCCTACGACCTAATGTAGAGTACACAATATTCAATATTTTTGAACCGTTACAAACGTTAGCGTTTTACAGCACTACTAAAGAAATAACTCTCAACGAAATCATTTACTGCTGCAAATAAAGAGCAATTGAAGACATTAAATATTATGTTCCTTGAATAAATTGTCATTGTGAGGAGTAAAATATGGAAAACTTCACTCACGCTATTGAATGTATACGCTCTAGACTCCGTGATTTGCTGACTGACGTGTGCAAGCATGCGCATCTTTGATTTGACTGGTTGAATACAAGAGAACAACATGAAGTAGAATGCTCATAAATTTCATGATCAAAGTTGAAGATTATGGATATATGAAAAGATGCAGGCAAAATGTTATTTCATGACTTGAACTAGGGGAACCAACTACCTTTTTTCAAATGTGAGAACATTATGTTTTTATTCTGAAGAGAATGATAATTTAAAGGGAATTTAAAGGGAATTTAATTTTGATTTTAGACGCATCAGACATTGCGCCCTTTTAAAAGAAAAGCATGTTCAATTCAATGTAAGATTAATTTCATCTACTGCATCAGTCAGCAACGTAAACAAGTAAGGAAATTCAGCATTTAGCATGAAAAAAATTGAGCTTTTTGTACTTTGATGGCAAGTTCTGATTTCATGGTGTTCAAAGCAGAATTCTTCGTCTTCACCATAACGGCAATATTGATTGCCATTACTCATAAACTTGCTTTAAACACTGTTCGAACAATTCGCTTAAAGCGAAAACCTCTTGTGGGGAACATGCAAGTATACAGATTGTTTCATAAAGAATTGAAATGGGTAAACTCAAATTACGCTTAGAAGGTCGTTTTCAAATTCAACAAACTTTATATGTTTAGAAAGCTCATGTTCTGAAATTGCTCCTGTGATAATTTCATAACTATACTCCAAATTTGGCAGTCAGTAGACTAAATAATGTTTCAATCTTTTGCAATTTGCTTGGAATTAAATTATCATTTTCATCACTAAACGGAAGCGTGACTCACCAGTCTTACGCATGCATAAGGTATAGGCAGACGAGAACAGTGCTGCGTAATCGACAGACATCGATTTCATTCACTTCATTTGCTTTGTGTCTCTCAGGACCATGCGAACTGCTGTACTGAAAGCTTAAAGCTTACCAGAAAGCTGTCTTAGGGCTCAAGCTGAGGCTTTGATCCGGTGGCCGGCCAGTTGCACTGTGTATCAACAATTAAAGGTCCCCAAAAGTACTATTTACTTTTGGTTGCGAGGCCGTCAGCGGTCTGATGGAAGGTCTTCTGGCCGAATAAGGCTGACTTCTCGCAGTTCAAATCGCTATATCACCAGTGTGGTCGATAGTGATCCCTCTGCCTCTTTATCTGAGCTTTCAGCAGGTTCAAATCTTTCCAGGACAACTGTTTGGAGACGACTTAAGGAGTTGAACTACTCCAGTCGTAAGAGACCATCGAAACTGAATCTGCCCGAGCGACACAAGAAACTAAGACTGCAGTGGTCAGTCAATGAAACGTTGCCACTGGCGGAATCAGTGGTCACGTGTTGTTTGGTCGGATGAGGCAGCTGTCCGATTAAAATTCAAAGATGGACGTCTACGCCTTTGGCTGAAGTCTGGGCAAGACATTCCTGATCGTTTTTTTACATCGATGAGTCAGGACGATTGCCGGAAACTGCTCATCTGGGTAGCCATTTGGAGTGATGGTCGCAGTTCACTGCATGTTATGAGGGAAAACATGAACTCCGACCGCTACGTTCGAGTGCTCGAAGAACATGTTTATCATTTAGCATTGAGTTTAGGTGGCACATCATCGATTGGATTCTCATGGATGACAATGATGTAGAATCCAATCGAGCAATGACTAGAATCCAATCGAGCATGTCGGGCTATTTTGAAACGGCGAATTCATCGACGATTTTGTCCTGGAAATGATTTGAATAGGTTGGAATCTACCTATTGGGGACGCACCCATCAGTCCTTTTAAGAACTAGGCCCTTACTGGGTCAACATATAACAAAGAAAAATATTTAACATGATATAGGAAACAAATTCATTCAATTACAGTTAAAAACTGACTGTCTACTATAAAATGTTCTGTTTTAACTCATTTCTAACTATTTATGAAACGGACTGTATAATTTCATTCGTCTCCTTAATGAAAAGTTTGATAAAGTTTTTATCAAATTAAAAGTCAGAATTTCAAGTAACTTTAATTTGATGTACTAAATTGTGGAAACAGAAATGCATGATTTAGAAAGCAACGATACTCAAAAGCTACATACTGTCGAGTTGTTTCCTGAATTATCTAACATAAGTTATTCTTTGAAGAAGTCACTTAAGCCATCATTTAATTTACTGGAACTGTCATCGATTAAGCACAGACATAGTGTTTCCATAGAGATGCGACACACCTAGGTAAACTGCTACCAAAGATACAACGCCTTACTAATAAAAAAGTGTAGATACTCTATTTAGAACTGAAAGCTAGAAAATGCAAAGTGACGGGAGGTGAAGCAGATTGATAGTTGACCAATTTATCGTTTTCATATCCTATCAATGTGCGATTATTCATCTACGTTCAGGGGGATTTTGAGTAAATACAGCTATGCAGATGCTCGTCATTAATAGCCAAGTCAATTGGGAAAATTCAAAAGAGTATTATCGACAATAACTTGCTGAAAATAACGATATACAGAAAATCATGAAATTTACTGCACACGGTATGGTTTGAATTTTCAAGCAAGGTTCTGTTTCTTTCTACAATTGGTCTTGTCATATTCTGTCCCTATCTAAAGATTCGATAACAGCAGAAATTGCATATGTAGCTAATTTTCGCAACATTTTAAACAATATTTCGTCAACTTGCAATTCAGACATCTGCGCATAAACAGCAAACACGACACATAAAACTGCGAAGATCTGGAAACAGAAGAAATACAAAAAACACAAATGCCTGGAAAATCCTAAAAGAAACCATGTTATTGAAAGTCCAGAAATCAAAATTCCTTGAGATCCATACCCTGACATAGAGTAAGATTCATAATACAAATAGACAAGATAACAGAAACCAAACTGCTAGGAGAAAAAAGAAAACAAAAATTTTTTTTTATGATCTGAAGACGAAAAAGCAGACATAAAACCAGCGACGAGATGTCTACCAAAATGACAGATATGTACATAACTGAAAAGTTATAGCTTTGAAATATTTATGGCTCAACAAGGAGTTATACGGAAGGATCCATGTGGGTGCAAAAAGCAAGGCTTCGACCCTCAACCGCCAACTGACATCACATGGCGGCATCAGACTGACCTGGTCACTTCTTTCAACGTGCGTCGATCATCTAATGAGTAGGCTACTGTTGGAAGGTCAAGGTCATGTGGCTTCGTCATTTTATGAAAGGATTCAACGTGATAGCTATGATATATGTGACATCATAGCAGCTATTCACACAAAAGTTAATGAAAGTTTGAAAGCACGTCTGAATTACCATGTTTGATATCCATTGTTTTTACGAGGTTCGCCCAAGCTTCAGTAATGTGGTTTAGTTTCAAATCACTATTAAAAAACCCTAATCAAGCAATTTTTTGTGAAGTTTTAGTCTGATTGAGTTCAAACTATGCATATCAACAGCAGTCGTAAAACGCATGGACTCAGAAATTACATCGACGATCACGGATTAACCTTCTCTAGTGTGCATGGACTCCTCTGAGTAGGCTACTTCAGTAAGCCGAAAAGACCACTGGGTTGTTTTTCTAGGAAGACAATGCATGTTGATATGTCCATAATGTGTTTCAAAACATGCCTGTCCTTTTTAATCTTTGAACCACAACTCTTCTTGGTACTGGTCAGGAACTGTGCAGGAAAGTGAGTTCGAAGACAAATTGCATATTAGTCGCATTATTGTCGCATCTATGAAAGCATTGTCAAATACAAATGCACAGAATTTGCTTTCAGAATGGTGAAATACAGAAGTAACTACCAGTGTCAATAAGCATGGCCTGATGCTAATTTACCAGCATCTCATCTTGAGCATCATATAGTATAACAACCCACTTATGATTGGCATGAAAGCAAAGGCTGCACAAATACTTCAGAATCTGCAAAAACGGTGCCACAGAATCATTTGTGGCAAATATTGTTCTACAAACTGCATGAGACTCTTGTCTGACCGACGCAAAGACATCGTTAAAACTGTTCTCAGAATCATTTACTCCTGGCCACTCGCTGCACGATATGGCCCCTCCTACACTCGTTTATACGTCTCACATAGCAGTTCCACTGATAAAAATGGTAAGAAGGTCGACTGTTTTTTCCGTTGTGTAGCAAATTTTACAATGAAAATTTGAAACGGTTATCTTGAAATATTGATTTAGTATTTTTTTTGTGACTTATCGTACTTCATATGAAATGCATGTTGTAATGGAAAATTCTCATTCAAAGAAATAAACTCTATTATTATTATAAATACTCGAAAAAAGTATTTAAATACATTTCAAATACAAATACAAACTATTTGCTCTAAGCTTGCTGATGCATATCCAATCTACTGTACCTGATGAGAATAATTGGATTTACTGTAGCTGCATTTCCATGATTTTGCTATTACGTAGTAAATTGATACTTTTATTCACGGTCGATATGAGATTGTGCACTTATGATTATGTCACGCAAGGTATAAGATGACAGCATCATCGTCTTCAATGTCTTTGCGGATGGTTATGCATTTGCTAGTCACTATCAATTACGAATTCAGTTACATGTAGCGGCTGGCTATCACATCATGATTAAATGCGCTAAATTGAAAATGTTGCTAATCATTTGTGCACGTCATGCAACTCATATTTTTGTGATAGAATTTATGTTTTGTCATCAAAGTTTACACGAACAGTTTCTTGATAATGATGAAATTATTCATGAATACATTCAAAATATTTGATAGAAGTTTTATGAAGATACATAAATTATAAAAGTGACAAAGAAATATAAATATTTATTATTTTTATATTTATTACATTATTATATTATAATATTTTTATATTAACATTTAACATTATATAACATTAACATTATTATCAATTTTTATATATATTACAAGATCTCTTGTAACATATACAATAAAGAATATATTGGACAGACAAAAAAGGATATTACAGGGTTGCCAAACTCGTCCAGAAAAAAAATCCGGACCCTCTAATGTTATGTCATCAGAGTAAATATAAACATTAATTGCCTTCTATACTTAACTGTGAATGGAAAATAATCATTATGCGTAAGATTGTCATCAATATCATGCGTATCTCTTTTCCTCGTCATTCATAAATGACAGGTGATTTTGAATGAAAAATCGCAGCTTTTATGAACCCGCAATATATTCAATTAACAAATACATCAATAAATCTCAGAAGTAGGGATGTGCCGATATGAGAAATTTCGCCGATAACCGATACCGATAATTTATCGGCAAAAAATCAAAATATCGGCCGATATATCGGCACTACCGATATTGATGTTCATGCAACATAGTCAATTTACAATAGCGTGTACAGTGTCCCTAATTATTTAACCCATTTAGTATCCACCCGTTTGACAATAGATTCTTCACACAATACATAACCACGCATGTGAATGTTTTAAGTTAAGATACTCTATTTTTCATGTATTCACTGCAAAACATGGCTCCAATATTGATACTTAAAACGAAAAAAGTACGCCAATCAATGCTCTGTTGCCTGAAAATGGCCTTCAGCACTGCTTGACGCTTATGTCGAAATTCATGTCTTGAAAACAAAACAGCTTTGGATAAGGATTCAAAACTTAGCTCTGAATATATTCAAATATTCAAATTCAAAACTTAGCCTGGGACACTGCATCATTAAACGAGGAAAAAGTGAGCACTTTTACAAAAGTTTCATACTAATAGTCAAAGTCTATTCTTGGCAAGTTATGATGCAAAAAAGCAGCTGTTCCCCTTTTAGAGGCGCCATTCTGTTTCTCACGGCAGTAAATATGTTGCCACTTTCACTGAACAACCGCTCAGAGTAAATGCTCAAGCTTGGTGCACTCAAATTTCTCAAGGCTACAGCGCAGATGTGTGTTTCTAGGCATGCTCCACCAATCATACGGATTGCCTTTTTTTTCAAAAGTGAAAGAGATAAAAATAACTTCACTTCTTGCAGAAGATCAGGTGATTCCGGAGGTTTGGGAGATGATTGATATTTTAGATAATCGCTACATGTGATAAAAAATACCCATTTAAAAATGCAATTTTCAGTGACAGAAATATCGGTAAACTATCGCCATTTTTTTAGCTATCGGCCGATAACCGATATGTTACAAAAGCTGCCGATAATCGGCCGATATATCGGCACATCCCTACTCAGAAGCCTTGAGAATATTTCACAAATCCTTTTAAAAAATATAGGCAGTACAAAGCTATATAAAAATTGATCAGCGCGTCTATGATTTCGTTATATGATTGAATCAACAAATCTATAAAAATATACATTAGTGCGCCTGTGGTTGGGTTATGAATCAACAAATCTACAAAGAATACAACGTTGCATCTGTGATTGCGTTACCAGAAAACAAGTCTATATAATAATACATCACTGATAGACAAATGATCACTATCAATAAAAACACGTCAAGTATAAACAATCTAGCTCACTGAAATCTGTCCATAAAAACAATCCGATAAAAAATTCTTCTTTGGCAAAAACAATTCTTTAAATAGACTAAAAATTTACGTTCATGATTCTTCATCATCACTAGCACTATCGTGCTCAAATGATTGGAAGTATCGCCGGGATGAGCTTCGAGCTAAGTCGATGAGGGACTGAGTTACTGAAAAATGTTGTAATCCATCGATATTTTTTAAGTGAGATCGCATTCGCCGGATACCGTTCAGAGTTTCGGGTTGGAGACGATTTCTCTCCTTTGTGACTACAGCTGCATTTACACTAAATCCTCTTCCCTCAGCAGCATTGTGTGGCTGAATACAAAGCAATGCCTGCACAAGAACTTTGATCAGCGGATATTTGTGCTTTTCGGATATCTTGCTCCAATAAGCATCTAGCCGTTCTTCTTTGAGTGGCTGAATATCATTGTTGATTGCCAGTTGTTTCCATTCCTCGATTAATGGTTGCATGTCATCAACTTTTATTGTGGGAATGAGACCTGCAAGAAACGTCAAGTTTTTCAATTTTGTTGTCTTGTCCTTATCCGACTGAAACGTGCGGTTTTGTGGACACAGCAATGTCAACTTTCGCCACAAACGCATGTGTTCTTTTTGATCAAGTTTGAGATTACTCATGGTTGCGCGGAAAGCCTCCAAATAAAAACCCTTCGCTTCGAGTTTGAAATGGGTCATTTCGGCAGACTGCAAATTTTTCAGACATAAACGTTCGGTTCGGTGGCCAATGTCAACGTCTGATGAGTGATTTTCAGGGGCCGTGCTTGATGTTGAAATCTTCGACACGACGATGTCTTCACAGACAGAAGGCAGCAAAAATCGTCCGCCTAGAGAAGCCATCATACCACAAATTCTATACACATACTCCGGCCCAATGGGATCGTCTCTCTGTAAAAATAATTGCATTTCTTGAAATAGGGGAAGTGCTTCCGATACAAAAAGGAGGTAGATGTCTGTCTTCTTTGATGCAAATGCGCTGCGAAGTCGCTCATACCGATCATTCTTTGCCAAATCTGCCAATCCTTTTTTGGGCAAATAGTGGACGAAATAGGTTCGAAGCGCATCAAGGAGCGTGAGAAATCGATTCACAAAATGAAGTAAGGTCAAAAACCGGTAGAATGCAAAAACCGTAATGAAGTTACTTTAGAATGAATTCTTCTATACAATACAATTTTCAAACACATTGACAAGTCAAAATATATTTGTGCAAATCCAAGAAGTAAACTGTTATGACAACAGCATAGTGCATGTATAAAATTGCCCAAATTGGACCCTAGTAGTCTGTGAAAAAAGAAGTTTGCAAAAATGATACGGATGAATCAGCTTTAGTCCAAAGCAAGTAGTTGAATGATTTTAAACGGGTAAAGAAATAACTGACGAACATTAGTATGGATTCGATAAAAATCCGGAAATTTGATGGTTTTGACAAAAAATCCGGACTTCAGCAGATTCTATCAAAAAATCCGGACAATCCAGACGTATGGCAACCCTGATATAACGAACAAGAATATTAGAACATTGTACATCTAGTGATTCGCATGTAAACAGACATTTTGTGGATGAACACAAAGAGGTCAAGCCAACAAATTTTAAATGGAAAATATTGAAAACAATCAAGAACAAAAATGCCCGACAGTCAGCAGAGGCCCATTTGATGAAAATCTCGAACAATCTCATGAATGGCTGTGAGGGGATCAAGATAATGAACCTATAACATTGACAATAATCAGGATTCTCATGCATTTGTGATGACAATAGAGTACATGTACATTCTTTATTGCATTTATCCCTACTGGTATCAAAATTCCCATAAGATTTCTATTTTCATTGCATGATGTAGCCAGCATCAGATATCTTGTCTGAACATTTTCCTATCCATGATTTCCCAACATAATTTTGACTTCTATGCATTTTCAGTATAATCTTCACACTTCTGTATAATTTGTACCTTTTTTCAAATTTTGACTTGTTCCAAGTTCGATATATAAGGCAATGTTAGCCATTGTGTAATTCGTCCTCGTAAAAGATATTCGAAACGTCGGACAACCCTAGTGGTTTTTATCTTCCTGGCTTAAGCGATTACGCAATTCATTTTACAAAAACACATTCGAATACACCGTCCAAAGCATATCGTTTTACTTATTGTCCGTTTCTTTCCCATCAGCTAATGAAAGAAATATTCTGCACTTAACTGCTGAATAGAATCATCAGAAATGGTCCTACTTGACCATGGGGTACTGTCGACTAGCAACATTTGTAACGACACAATAGACTCCGGCAGGGCGTCAATCACAATGCTTAAGAGCAGGGGTACGCAAGCTGCAGCCTCGCATACCTTATAAGCCAACATATGAGGTCTTCGTGACATACAGCGCTATAATGTATCACTGAGGCCATCCATAGATAAGATGAAGGGGTTGTACTCCTACACATTGTCATTGTTTTATTATCTTGTTATCTATCTCAAAACGTTATTATCAACTTTTCTATTTGTTTTATGCTGAGCAAAATGTGTCAATTAAGATGCCAGTACTGTTCTAAACTTTTTATGTTATATGTTTATCCAATTGTATTGGTTGGGAGGAAATATTAGGAATATTCTTAGTGAATGACTATGAAAATTCTTACTAGTATTTTATTCTAACACTTTATTTAATATTGGATTATTGTTCTGTATTACTTAGGTGTGGTGGAATATCAGCTTAAGGACATTTTTCACGCTAGAATAATACAAATCAAATTTTTTTTTATGAGTATTTTTTTCAGACAGCAATAGGCCGAACAGGATGAGATTTTACTATTTTTGACTTGTGGTCTTTAAATAAAGAAAAGTGATAAGCTATTTTTGTTGCGAGTTACTTATTTTTTTATCTAATTGCGGATTCAATTTCGTGCTCGGAAACAAATTTTTTAATTAGATTATTTGCTGCTTCTCTATAGAGTCAGACTTTTTTTTATTTATTAACTGATATTGTTTTGGGGTCTTTAAGAACGATTCATTTCTCGAATCGTATTTATCAGAACTACAAATTACTAGTGTTAGTCTTATCAGATCTGACCATTGAAGATTATTATCATTAAGAAAATCTTGACATTCTGTTTTGTTTAAAGGCTGTTTTGCGTGTAATGTGAGGTGTTCAGCAATGAGGACATGTGTTTCATCATGTACATGTAAGGGTTGCGTATCTCTGTGTCGCGTGTGCATCATATGGCGATCCTCAGCGCTTTTCTGTATTGCTTGTAGCTTGTCGATGTTTGTAGATGATCGGTGACCACACTGTGGATGTGTATTCCAAGAGGGGGCGTGTAATGGCTTTGTAGGTGGCCACGATGGTCTCTTACTGTTGCCCCAATTGGTGGAAGTGAGAAATGAGAGAATGTTGACTATATTTTTTGCTTTTTCGTATATGTTGTTGACGCATGTTGCATATGTACATTACGTGTATGTTGAGCATCTAGGTTGACGCCGAGGATTCGGTTGTTCGGTTGGGCGAGAATAAAGAAATAATAGCCCTTTTAATGATCTGCATAATCAGAATGCTGGGTTCTGGGTTATCTAATGCCAGATGGAAATGTTTCATGCGAATAAATATTAACAAAATTATGTTATTCTTGTATTTTCAGCAAGTGGAGCTCAGTTCGGCAATCCCACTGCAAGCCCACTCGACAGCATATGTGAAGGAGGAGAGCTTCGCCATTTCTGGAAAGCAGTCAAGCAACCCTGATAATATAATTATAAATCACGTTGAGGATGCGATAGTAAACGCAAATACTGAAGGCATTTCTATAGCGACAATACATGCACAAAGCAAACCTATCTTTCCGCATGTTTGATTAGGAATGAAAACAAGCGCTCTCTTATTTTAAAAAACAAGAAAGTGTTCTCTAAATATGCCTTTGAATACATTTTGAATAAAAGCATAAAAAGTGATTGATACAAACCTGGTCACTAGTGACTGGACTATTACACGGCAGCGGTGAAAATTTAGGGTGTCAAGTCAAAATGGTGTTCGTGCAAAAATTGTATCCAAAATGGTGTTCATAAAACTTTCCAAGGGAAAGCCACAAAATGATATTTTGATAATATAAACAAGTTCAGCAACATAGAAACCATAGGGTTCTGTTAAAATTTTAGCAGAAGACTCAACAGTCTTCGGCAGTGTAAAAGTAAGCCTTTTTGGGTGTTGTTTCCACGAACTGTCAGAGACAACTGACCTAGTTCCAGGGACATTTTGAAAAAAATTTGACCTAGAATTAAATCAAATTAAAAAGTCTTACCTGGAAACAGACGCTCAGGAAGTTTTGTGGTGTAAAAAAATAATGCTAGCATCGCCAAAAAATACATGACGATAACTTTGTGAAAGAAAAGCTGAAAATGAAAGATTGTCAATCAATTTATACTCTTGTTCAAAAGAACCCAATTCGAATAACTTACTTGAACTATTTCTGCAGAAAGACCGCCACTCAAATAGATCCAATGCATCGTTGGAATGACTCCAAACCCCGCTAATGAGCAGAAAACGAAAATTCGAAGTCGCCAATATCTATTGGTGGCATAACGAGGATACAATTGCACAACCATGACACAAACTGAGAGGATGGTTACGATGAAGAGGTAAATATCACGCCAGATCTGCAAGACAGGAAGAATGAAGAATGATAAAAAAATTATTGTATTTCAATTCACTGATGTCAATTAATTGTTGCTCAGTAAATCCAATGTCAATAATTGATTGCATAAATTTCGCATGTCAGTTAATTGATTGGCTCAAGTTCCCATTACAACAAATTGTTTGCTCATAAAGAAATTTCGGTTTGATGTATTTCTACGCAATTGTGCTAAAATTTGGCCTACATCATTTAAATACTCAGTGGATAATTTGTATGCCTCTTTTAATATCGACTGCAGGATTTATCCGACACATAGCACTTGATCATGAAGAAGACACATCACAGAGAATTCTAGTATCTGGACAATGTTTTGTTTCTCAATAGTCCACTACTCGCACGGAAGCCTGTATCTGACAGCAGGACGCGACACACACACACGCGACCAACACCCAGGAGTTCATTCATTATTCAACAACTATTACAACAAATATTAAGGCTATCTGCGGGGTGTCCAATCTCTGCTTATAGAATTCTTCAACCTTAGATTGGCTGATGTAAATTGATAGATTGCTTTGTAATTGCAATTTCAATGAATTTATTGAAATGCATTGGGGGGCGGTGAAGAGTGAATACAGAGCGCTTAGCGTGGCTTACGGGAGATGAGAGAGATCCCATTGTTAAGTCTTGATGTATGAGGCGAAGTTTGTGTAAAGGCGGATTACATATTTATCACACAACGATTACATGTTTATGGGATTCGAGGAAGAACAGAATCTGTTTACTTGTGGGAATCGAAAAGGAAAAGATTGATGTACAGGATTTGTTTACTTGTGCGGATCGGGAAAAAAGCATACTGTATTTATTGATGGGATGAATTTAATGACAGGATGAGTTTACATGTGGGAAGCGTAACAATTGAATGATGTCTGATTTATCTTTCTGACATATCATTACCTATTCAGTATTTTGTCAGCCATTATTTGTGGCACCTCGCTCGTCTGGGTTTGAGTGTTCAGGTTAGGGGTCGAAGCACAACTAGACGAGTACCTGCTGATGACTGACGGACTGCAGTATTATGTTTTATATCCCTTAATCGGTAGCTGAAGTAGTGATCGATGTATTGTATTTCAAATGAAGAAATGTGGAATTACATGAAGTACTATAGACGGATGAAGAAACTGGCGATAACAAATAACAAATTCAAGTGAAGAAATAGTATTTTCCATGTGCAGTCTTAGGTATAGTGTGAATAGTTTCATTGCTTTCGGTGAAATAGTGTCATTAATTCTATTGTTTACCTCCATTATCCACTTTCCACTTATCCACTCTTACCATTATCCACCATGTGTAGTGTCAGATATAGTTCACTTGTAATAGGTGTAGTAGCATCGTTGTACTTCCATGTCTAACCTCCACTTTTCCAATTTTTATTCATCGGTCTCCTGTTGTTTCATAATGTCCATTTTTAATTTCCTTAACTTATTGTGACCATTGTCCTATTCTATTTCCACGACCAGCATTTGTAGGCGGTACAGTATATTAGATGTCTGTTTTGAACGTGTATACGGCAGTGTTTGGAATCTATGGTATTAGCATATTAACAGTAAGAATGAGTAGTGCTACAAGTCTTAAGATTTCCATTTTTACCAGATATTGGGCCAAAGCTGATCAATCTTAATTCGTTGCCACCAGAAAGCTCCATTGAGTTCTTTTAAGAACTGATTAATTCAATGGTTACAGTAGCATTGGCTTTGTACACTTGCGGATTGGAGAACGCCATCAGTCCTCATTAGGACTACTTTAATTAAAAATTTGAATTGGTAAGCGTTATATTCTATTATAAATGGCTACTGGGATGATTTTCATCATCGTATGAGAATTGCTCAGTATTTCCAATTAATTCATTGCTTAGTACAAAAATATTTCATTAATTGAAAAAATACATGCGAATTATACATAAACTATTGATGCATAATTTCCTTGTCGACTATGACTTATTTACAAAATGACCTTAATATTCTGAAAGAAACAATAAAAGGCAAAATCAATGAAACAAAACGGAAAGAAATTAAGATGGGAGTCCAGAATCGCGAAGATCTTGGACACCTACATTGGCCCCCATATCCAGAAGCGAAGTACGGGCGTTGGCACGCTGTAAACAAAGACTCAGTCTTCCGTGAATACTTTGTCTATTCTATGACGTGAGGACACAATTTGAAGAGATATGTGAGAGGCAATTCTTTGGAAGACTGATCGAGCATTCTGGCCCCAAGTGCCGTAAACGGAAACTACCAACCGCTCACAGTGCCACCCCAGTTCAACACACTTCGAGCAGTTCGAGTCACTTCTCTTCCTGTCCTCAGCCAAATCAGGGGCAGACTCTGCGGTGACTATCGCTGACAACAATGAATTAGAATTTAGCGGATGAGTCACCGTGAGGTCAAGCGCCGCTGAACCACCAAGGTGCCATGGAGGCAAGAGAATATCGGCCGGACGTTTCTGATCATGTCCCAAGTTAACACCTCTCTCCAACTGAGGTGCCAAGTGAGCCAGTTGGCAGCACCTAAAGAGACAGTATCTCAACTCATTGTGACGGCGAACAACACTAGGACCAAAATGTCAAGTAAGCGCAAACCTCGGCTTCTTCGTTTCGGGCAAGTAGGACATAATGCTGCTTCCGGAAAAACTGGAAGTCCAAGCCACCATTTCAATAATACTTTGATTTCAGTGGCTTCAAGGTGCATCCCAAGACCATATGAAGGAAACACCCTTAGCCAACAGGAAGCATCTTTTGTTGATGTAGCAAGAAGGTGAGCTTGGTGGGCTGGAGGTAGGCAATGGTAGAGCTCGCTAAATTTTGATTTATCAACTGCTTGGGTTTCTGATGGAAAACAGACGAAACATTCAGATGATTGTCTGATTGCACAATTCTGTTAAATTCATTTATAGCTTCACACAAGTGCTGAGATGACTCGTGAGTTGCGGAGACATAAGATGGAATAAATGAAGCGGCTGAATGGTCGGACAGAGATCTCAGACCCAAACCTCCATAATTGAAGCTCAAACGTGCCTGCGACCATGACGTGTCAGAAAGCTGGATTCCTGCGATTTCTTCCAGAGTTCGACGAATATCATTGTCAAATTCTTCCAAACAAGTTGATGCCAATGAAGGTGGAGTACCTCGAGCAATGCTTGCTAGTTTACAGAATCCGGAGCATGACCGAAGCAACATTAATGCAGCTTGGAGATCTTCAAGTATTTGAAATTTTTGAAGGACTTCTGTTTTTTCCCCGACTTGCTTTGTAATTGCAATTTCAATGAATTGACTGCTCAGTATTCCAACTAATTGATTGTATAGAATTTAAATTATAGTTAATTGACTGTTGCCAATTAAATTGATATCAATTTTTGATAATCCTTGAGCACGATGACCAAGCATATACTTCTAATGCCAGCGAGTGCACATTAATCAATAATTAAATGAAAGTGTCACAAGCATCATTGAGTTGAAAGATAAAATAACGTCACGATTTTATAGTAAAGTTTTAGCTATCGTTATCGGTCTAATGTGCACCTTGTCTGTGACTCGACTTCAATTACTTAATGGGATTTTCAGAATGCTTTTCGAGGCAGTACATAGCGCAATCATTTAAACTCAAAATGCAGTTGTTGTCATTCAAACTTACCGACAAACAATAAAACGCAAAATGTACGGAGGGGATATAAACTCCAATGAAGCCGACACTAATTCCAGCCAAATCTAATGACAACCATCTGAGACAAGCCTTTTCGGAATGGCACGCAAAGATGTGGTAACCAGTTGAGCACAGCATACAAAACTGTAAGAGAAATTGACAGAATCAACAATCAGATTACGCAAGAATGTGTTAATTGTGACAATTTTCTGATACCTATGTGATACGAAAAGCAAGATTGACAGTATTCCTTCAATTCACTGTTAATCTTACAAATGCTGATAGAAAAAGCGGAAAATTCCAGGCATATTCACACACGCGAGTGTGTCCTAGTAAATTAGTGTGACTGATTGTTCCGTAACTGGTAATAAGGCTGAATTTGAGTCGTCATGATCTCAAGACCGAATATTAAAGGTGTAGTTCGGCCAATTTTTCACATCGTTTCTATTCGCTCAATCAATGCTAGCCGCATCCCTGATCAATGTTCTCCACTTTGTGAGCACTAACAAATTCCTAAGGAAGAAACATTTCGCATATCGAAAAAAGTAGCCTTTCCTTGGGTGCGGGAAGGTAAATTCATCCCTATATTCAAAGTCATATAGTCTTGCTAATGGAAAGAGTGGTTTATATAATATTTGGGATTCATTTATATCACTTGAAATATGAAATCTGTCTAATTATTCGTCAAGCCACTCAAACGATGCGTATTTATAATTCACCTAAATCATGGGCGTTAAAATCCTACCGAACATAGCTGATGAAATTAAGCAAAATCCTAGAACAAAAGCACAGCAGTAATCGACATTTTATGATTTCGTGCTCATGAGTGAAACTGTTGAATAGAGACAATAAAACGCGAAAATTCTTTGGCGTTAAGGTCATCCGGGGATGAATTCACTGTAGACCCCTTTATTTTCGGGCATAGCAAAGTTGACTTAAGATGCAATAACCTAACGCAAAAGGTTTCAGTATTGAAGAAGCTCTTCCTGCACCTTTTGGTCAGTAGTGCATAATAACTACAGAGAGTTGATAAAAGATCGGGTCACCTAAATTATGTCAAAATTCAATCGATTTTCATGCCTTCCAATCCCATCGCACATCAGAGAGCTTGCATTTTCAGGTTTCGAATGAGCTATGATAAACTTGTATCCGTTGCTTTGTTTGCCGGACAGATGTCAAAATATCAAAGTTGCTAAATTTACAAATCGAAATTTTTCTGTAAGAAAACTTGTGATTGTAGAATATTCCTTCCCGCAACATCATGCACGAGGCGAACCAGCATTATCTGGGCTTTCTTTTGATATGCTACACATCGAAATCATCGGACTAGAAAAGTAAAAAAAATGTCACTTTGTCCCTTTTTCATCAAAAATGTTTGTTTGGCACTTAAAAATTCTTGATATCCAAGGGGCAATTTAAATTTTACTCAACACAGCTCAATAGCTGTTTTTCAAACTTCCTACAACATCTTTCTCATAGCTTTCCAACTATGTTTGGCACGTTGATGTGTGACATGATTGGAAGGCATGAGAATCGACTGAATATTTTAGGTGATCTTTGACATAATTTAGGTGACCCGTTTTTTATGATCACCTATAGGATATCTAATTTCGTCATCAACATTGCAGTTACACGTATATTTGAAACTAAGATCTCATATTCGAAATAGCCAGGAAACCCTGCATCCACTCCCAGGTTTCCTTTTCCACGGTTAGCTGAAATTTATAATAATTCAAAATTAAACTATTATACAAACGCATCTAAACAAAAGGGTATCCAAAATATAACTTTTCTGTCCTCTCTCTCTCTCTCGCTCTCTCTCCAAAAAATATTTCAAGTTCTCTTACGACCATAGAACTGAATATCTAATAGCTAATAAACTCTGAGGCATAATTCCACATGTCACTATAACAACATGTCCGCAACATTTTCGTGCATCATTTCTCATGATTTGTTAGAAATGTGTCATGTTTCCACCACTTTTCTGATTACCTCCTTACAATTCATTCAAGAGATCTATAATTTTCTTCTAGTTCAAAGATCTAAAAATTGTAATTATGATTTCTGTCAAATCATAACCGTTATGATAACGCATGTAAGATCTCTCAGGCCTAGCAAATAATTAAGCTGCATGTGCAGTTTTGAAGACGTAATTCGGACTTAATTTCTTTCTCCCGCAAAATTTGTAATCTGCAAATAGATATGATTTTAGAAGATCGGCTTTCATTTTTATGTGAATGAAATCGCTGCAGTTAAACAGCATGAAATCAAACTTTGCTCATTTCATATTTCATGCAACATTGCATTCTTGTTTTAAACCACTCAAAGAACAAGCGTGACCATGAAAAAAAGGAGTGAAATTTCACCCCATCAAATTTCTTTCTAATTCAGGGAGCCTACCAGGAACAGAAAAATTTACACGACTTTTATGCAACTTAATTTAAAGAATTTACGGAATGCTCGCTAAAATACCATTGAACTTGCTTAGACCAACAGTAGAACTGAAATAAGTTATCTGTTTTTACGACATCTAAATTTCTTTTGTCAAAATCTGTTGTTGAGTTTTTACATGAGATAATACAAGCATTTTACCTATCGCACATTGGAGGGAGATATTATGACATACATATCAGTAGGATTCAAAATTAACAATTTACAACAAAAACTGACAATATAACCAGCTATCACCAATTGAAGGGCTCCATTCCCTTTTTGCAATTAGTATCACAAAAGGGTCATATGTGGAAATACGTTCAGAATTACAGCCCATCAATAGCTAAAAGCTTAAATACATTTAACCTTAAATACATTAAATACCTTTACTGAGTAATTACATGCTCTTACCTAATTAAGTCTGAACTAAGAGTCACCGAACACAAAAATCCAGGGAAGATAACCATATATTTCGCACGATTTTTTTGCAAATACGCTTCGCCAGAATGGTTTCCTTCAAGGCATCGATAATTAAGAAAGCAACATTCTGTAATTACGCACCCTTGCCTCCTACCCATCTCATTACTATCGCTGATTTTGTATCGATCTCAGAAATGACTGAATTCATCTCTAAATTTGCAGAAGTGCGTGTTTTTACGGAAATGAAGGCTCCCTATTAATGAAAGATCCGACATTATTGGTAGAAAATAGATTTTCAACAAGGACTGGCAAAATTAGTTAATAAAAGCCTTAAATCCTGAAAATTGTACGAATTGTTCCTTTCTCCTTGACAATTACTACATAAAGGTTATGGTGTAAAAATTTTTATCCGACATTCTCCATCATATTTACACTGAAAACATCGCATCAAATTGATTCTGTAAAGCTACAGTTTTATAGAAAATGATTGGGAAGAATAATTGACTTACTTGATAACAAAACAAACCAAAAGTGACAACCATGTGATCCAAAAAGGAGCCGTTAAGACCCGGTATCATGTAAATATTGTCCACAAACATCAAGGTGAAGAAGATGAAGAATCCAATCAAATGCGACCAGATATTGATAGTCTCGTTGCTCCAAACAAACAAACTGAAACGAAGTATCAATGGTACTTGATAGCACTAGACAAGATCACCAGAAGTCGAACGTTTATTTCCAATTTGGAAACGTAAAGAAACGGTGACAACATTAATGAAATGGAGTGGTAAATAACAAAAAGAGTCTTCAACCAGGAAGAAGAGGCCATAACTTATTACATGGGCTATAAATTAATGCCATAATTTCTAATGAATAATTAGTTGTCGCCTGGAATTTAAAGATATGCAATGCCTGAAGAAATGTGACCCGCTGCACAATTTGTACAGAAAAGTAAAAGCAATGGACCGATTCATACATTTTAAGACAAGTGAAGTAGCAAATATAATCAGAGCACGAGGCCTTTGGTCCGCTCGAAGTCGTGTGTTGACGCGGAACTGGTGTTAATCACATGAACAAATACCCAAGTGGTTGTTGGATGGGAGGAGAACTCCTCCTCGATCAAAGTCTTTGCCCGAGAGCTCCATTGCTCGCCATTTACTTGCCAACGGATGTGACCTCTCAGCTGTCAGAGAGCGTTTTAATATTTTATGTACGGATTTTTTTTTTACGTCACTTTTTACCCCTACTGGGGCCTTGGACGGTGCTGACTTAGGTCAGACTTTGTTTGGAGCGTTGTGGTGCTTTGTAGTCCGGATGCCCTTCCTGCCGACTTCCAATGACACTTTCCGGGTTCGACCTCTAGACCATGAGATCACTAGTCCAAGTACGCAACCACTGTGCCACGGACACCACCGGGTACATCCATAGAAATTGATAACAATAAAATCTCCAGAATGGAAGTCAAGCTTTATGCAATACACAATCATGGTACATAAATCGCATGCATTTTCTCTTAGATACACTTGTCAACGACTGCATTGGGTTAGAATCAGTCACATGTGCAATTCTGAGTTTTTCATTGGTGTTCATGCCCCAACTAATTCCACCCGGATATGCCGCGACCTTGAGTCAATTTCCATTCTAGTCAACTTCAGATAGACAATTTATTTCAATGTGTGGATCCGATCCTAAAAGTGTGCTACTTTGTGTCATGAAAGCGCTAGCCATTCAAGCGATTGATTGACTTGTGCGTCCAGAAACAGTTCGTGATTGGCAATAGCTTTGCTGTCCACTTATGGATTATGTTATTGTTCTTGTCTAACATTGTACGTTATTAAGTTTTGTTCGACTTAGAGCGGACGGAAGGCTGTATTCTGATTTCATTCGTTACTTCGATTGTCTTAACATATATGAATTGGTCCATTGATCTTACCTTTCCGTACAAAATAAGCAATACCAATTAATTTTACTTTATAAATTATTTTATTTATTCATGCGAATATTAAACAAGTTTCAGTCATAATATTGCGTCTTTTCTTGTATTCATTTCTTGATCACACAACAGCCACACTTCATTGGAGAGCTGGTCGATATAAAGCAATGTTCAACATACTTAATCAGGCAACAATATAGTGATCAAATAACTATTTTCCAATGCAATTGAGATTTGTAAATAACAAGGTGTGGCACACACGAGTGACCGGTTATCCGACAACTTTGGCAATAAAGTTATGTAATGAGCTGGGTAGAGACTATACTTGTAGTCTATTATCCAAACCAGCATGGATACTATTCACATCACGAAGATTTTGTTCACGTTCGTTAACATTTGCATTGTTAAATAGGGACAGGCTTGCAATGATCCCTATGTTCGTGCATATCCGCTTCGGCATAGAAATCTGATAACACGGACTTCAATACAAACTTAAAAACCCCACCGCAGGCTAAAAGAAGACTGCCGACGAGACGTGATTCTCATTCCAACAGATGGTCAGTTCCTGTCTCATCTGCGGAAGATTTTGTGGCCAACATGACTCTTCTTTTTATCAAGTAGCTCTAGACATGCTCAGCTGGGATAATGTCTACAGAACGAGAAGGTTATCTCAAAGTCCGGATTTGCAGCTCTTCTTTCAGCTGGAAAAACTCTGCGCTCCAACCATGAAGTAGAGACTAGAGATCACCCGAATGATGATTTACGCGCCGACGATTTAGGCCGTCATTTGAAAGCTATTAAATCTTCATTAGGATTCCTTTCTTTCATGAGGCCAAATTTTAATCATCACTCCTATTCTTTTGTGGCGAATGTTTAGCAGTTAGCTTTTAAGATACCTAATTGTTTTCATTCTGACATAGTTTCCTTATTTACAGTGGAAGTCATAGCTTCTGACACTAATATTAATTGTGTAGGCCATGGATATCAATGGCATGAATAATCCATGCATAAGCTTGCATTTTGGGCTATTTTGATAAAATCTGCTAAACCTTACCACTTCATACTAAAGATTACAAAATGTCAAAACATCGATATTTCTATATTTATGCACGCGTACATGTTGAATGTCCTAAGAGAAATACATCTAAGGATTTATTCAACATTATCAAAATAGCTTGTATGTTTTTTGAATTTTACATCCTTTTTAAATATCATCACGATCCTTCTCACGCATCATCAACAAAAATTTACCTAAATTTTTAATTATGCAGCTTGCCCATCATCATCTTTTTACACAAATACAATGTGCTCCTTTGATGCTGCTTTAAGGAAATTGTGAAAACTATACCCGCGAAATTGAAATTCTTTCATTTCTTTCATGCTGGACATTACCCTCCGAATACTTGTACATGCGCAAATGTTTTCTTCAAAAATCGTCAGACTTACACCACTGTGATTACATTCAATTCGTAATGAGATAGATCTGTTGGTGCGCTAATATGAATGATTGAAAACTATGGTATACATTCATAATAGCAGAAATCGTTTAATATTTAATTTATCATGAGGAACTCTCAGAAAACCATGCTGGCTTCGGTAAGTTAAAGAAACATTCTTTTACCGTCAGCCATCATGTGGTGAAATGAAGCAATGTCATTTAAGAGTGCCATCTTTGAAAAGCTTTATTTGCACGACGATAACTGCTGGTGGCAGCCGACGGCCTCGATCACCTTCTTCGGGTCCCTCATAGAATTACATCAATGTTCAACTTGTTCGTTATTTCAATCAATACATTTAAACCAAACAAGTAATTTCGAGATTTCAATAGAAAATAACTCTTACCTTCGAAGGCATGTGGTTCCAGACAAATAAACTCGATATCCACTTTGAACGTAAGGATTACCTTTGAGGAAAGTAGGTATGTCACTGTATTTCATTAATGATATATCTATTGGTTTAATTGGAAAGTTACAAATGCATTGCGAGTTTGTTCCTCCTGATTGAATTTCAAATTCAATGTCAAGCACTTCGTAA
The DNA here is from genome assembly GCA_907163375.1 of Prostheceraeus crozeri. Lineage (NCBI taxonomy): Eukaryota > Metazoa > Platyhelminthes > Polycladida > Euryleptidae > Prostheceraeus > Prostheceraeus crozeri. Next base: position 15,384 of record CAJQUW010013696.1, on the reverse strand, counting down.
CTGTTACTGCGTGCAGTCCTCTGTGTGACAGCTGAAGATTCCATATTTATTACAGTACCTTCCATGCCGAAACATTCGACGGTTACTCACTGCAACAAAATTTGATGGAAAAAGTGGGTAAAGAATCGATTGAATTAAAAGTCACACACGCCATGAAAAATGCGAATATTAATAATTGATAATTCTAAGCTCGTTTATTCGTTAAATACTTTTGCTCATATCTAATCATTTGCATAGTGCACTTCGAAGATGCAATGATTATTTTGAACATGAAGGCTCGTTTAAACTTTATTGCTTTACAGCAGACATTTTCTGCTATGACGAATGTCAAGGGACGTTGCAAAAAATATTTCGTTATAATCGAAATTCGTCACACCCTAGATAAACAGATATATGATATTACATCGAACCAATAAAGTTTAGGGTAAATGCCACAGCCCGCTAACCGGGCCGTGCGAGTCCCTCGTGGACCGTCAATCCACGTCCTTCTCCCCCTTCCTCCCCTCGCTCATCCCTCCACTTCGCCTTCGACCGTCATCATCACCAAGGAGTCGGGTTTCCTCCACCTGATGGTCACCTTCATTTTGTCTCGCACCCACTCGTTATCTTCCGCTGACACGTCTATGCACAAAAGCCCGCCTTCGAGGAGGCTGGGAAGCAGTGTGGTGCGAAAATTCGTCATAACGGTCGTAACGACAGAAGTTCCTTCACCAGGAAGCAGCCTCAAAACGAACTCTTAAAGCGAATTCTCGAGCGCTTTTTGCAGCACTAACCCCATCACAAGTTTAGAAGTTCTCGCAACACGAAACAATGATGAGAGAATCACACCAATTGCATCGGTAGTTTCAATTCGAAAGCACTTCGCAGATACCGAGGTGTTGCCATCTTCACGCCTAGGGATGGATGACATCCTTGTTCTCAAGAATAGTAGATAGAGTCGAATATGGAATATCAGACTCTTTCGCGATCGATAATTTCTTAAACTGGAGCTCAGCAGGTACGATTCACATAACTTACTCAGCAAGCTGAAGAGATCAAAGCGTAAACGATGGACTGAAAATAACTTAAGTCAATGCATACATTTGTGATTTGTGAAGAAAAATGATATGAAATTTATTTGCATATTTTTAACCCTTTAGCTATGGTGCTTATTTCATATGCCTGCCGAATTTCACTGAGCCCGAGTTAACTCGTATCGAGTTGGCAAGAAAACATCAATGGTGCGTTGCAGACGGTAACACTGTGAGAAACGAAGCCCGAGTTAATTGGTTGCCCTGATTAACCAATTTAGGTAATGCTCTCTGAAGGGGTTTCGGTCAAAGTCGTATTATCCACTGCTTTTCAGATGATGAATTTTGTGCATAATATGCATTCTTTTCAGAGAAATTTAGTGAAAAGCCTTCTAAATATCATGTTTACATATAATCAAAGCACTGACCATAATTTTGTTCAATCCTCAGCAATACAGCTCTGCTTAAATTGAGATGAGTAAATCAGATCCATGCGAAAGGAATATTCGGAATCAGGGGAGTTACCTAGATCTTTCTCTAGTCTCGAATCGTTTGGCGTAAACGGAAGCACATTAAAACAGAAGCAATGACATTGCGTTCAGTACACTAAAAAACTTACCCATCAGCAGATTATCGAGATCTACATCTTCAAACCATCATCTTTTTTAATATTGCTGAGAAACAAAATCAGGTAGGCCCTACCTGCTCGGTATTGAGTGGCTAAGAGTCGTGAACTAAAACTATGCGATCAAATCTGTGCGACATGACTCAAGGACAATGATGACAAATTTGTGCAAATCATCTAGGCCATTCTAACTTGCAGTCCAGTTTGTAGCGCATGAGGCGTTCTATCTATAGATACTATGTTCTCCCAATCATCGCTTTGAATGATATCTTAGAACGAGTTTGCATTTCAATATTGAAAAATATCATAGATTGGCAATCAATATATTCAAGAATAACATTACGATAACAGTAGGATTGCAAATCAGAAATACATATACGCACGTATACCGGTATGGCCTGACAGAAAAGACTTATTAACACCTATGATTACTAATCAATGTATCGCACGTAGATGTCAGAAATTGGTGGGTCCCGAAGAAGGAAAAGTTGCAACAAAAGAAAAACATTGCAAGACCAAAGACATAGAATTAAGCAATTATTATCACCATATCACATATCAATAAGTTTATAGACATTCACAGAGATCACCACCAAATTTCGAGGTCAATTATACATGTAGGCCTATCAGTATGACAGCAAAAAATATAATATTTACAAAAAAACTGAAGCAATCGCAGATAGTTGATGAAGGGAAAAATTAAGGCACTTAAATTTTTTGTCCATTTAAAGAATTACAGCTCTATATTACATAGAAAAAAATATAATACAAACTTTTGTTAACCTTATGAATGCTTACTCTCTTGATCTAGTTCAGAAGTCTGAACCTCCAATATTTAGTGTGATGTATATGAATGCATAACCATACAAATTCGACATTTCGACGGTTGTTCACTTTAAAAGAAGAATCAGATGATTTCTTCGGCTACCTTTTTACAGTCAGATTCCTAAAAGATCAAAAAAAATTGGATTCTCTGTTTTCAAAGTGGCTCTATTTTTGGATCCTTTTATTATCATGGATAAGCGATATTACTCGTATTTGACTGACTGGTATTTGCAATAATTTGCACGTTAAATTAGTTAGGAGTGACATTTCTGGCAATTTGTATCAAGCTTAGGTCTAGCATTAAGTCTAGTATTCACGCACTGCTATATATATATATATATATATATATAGCTCCAACGTTGCTGGTTCAAACCTACCCACGACTGATGATGAGGCCCAACAGGCCGAAACATGTCTCGTGGTGGTTACATCTGTTGAGATTTGATAAATTTATCAATTGCCAGGTTACTTGTCTAAACATGTAATGATCTGAGTAACCCCATGCGTGAAGCGCCTCAATATCGGATGCGGTATTAAATGATTGCAGAAAGCAGTCCGCCCTCCACGTGCCTGCGTTAAAGCAGTGCCTTCCTGGCTAATTCACGCTCTGAACAGATGGTCCGGTGGCCTTGTGGTTAGAGGGTATGCTTGCACGTCCTCTAGCTCCAACGTTGCTGGTTCAAACCTACCCACGACTGATGAGGCCCAACAGGCCGAAACATGTCTCGTGGTGGTTGCATCTGTTGAGATTTGATAAATATATATATATACAAAAAAGTGACTAAGCAAAAATGGAAATTAAATATGCTCAATAAATTCACTTAGAAGTGTAAAGGAAAAACACAAACTAAAGCCCAACCGGTTTCACCTTTATCCAAGGCTTGTCACGGACAAGTGAAACATAATTCATAAAATTCAAAAGCTTGTAAGCTATCAAAGAAATAGAGAGGCAAAATACATTGGATAAATGGTGTCATAGATCAATACATGTAGACGTATAGACATAGATAAATTTCAGGACATAGACAAATATTCTTCATGCAATTGCTGGGAGTATACAACTTCTTCATTTTCATTAATTATACTTATTTAATTTTGGTTTCAGAATCTCCATACACATTTTCTCTTTCGACTCCCGCATTATTTTGTTACTTCCACTTGGTAATTTCAAAATAGGCATGACATAAAATGGGGGATCATTATCTTTTGAACAAGAGGAAATATGCTTACTTACATGCAATACTTGATATTTATGATCTCTTACTTGTTGTCGATGTACTCTTACACGTGATCTCAAGCTATCTCCTGTTTGCCCTACATAAAGTTCTTCACAACCACGACATCTCATAACATAAATCAGGTCTTTTGAATAGCAGTTCATATTTGCTTTTACGTGAAAATGTTTGATTTCGTCCCCAAATTTAAAAGAAAACACTGCACCTTCGATGATGTAATGGCAGCATTCACATCTACCATAACCACATTTTGTAGCACCCACTAATGTTTTCCTGTTATTTTTTCTCAATTGCCGGAGTAGTGAAGGAGGCTGACGGTATGTGCGTCTTATTCTTGTAGTTTGTGTTTTTCCTTTACACTTCTAAGTGAATTTATTGAGCATATATATATATATATATATATATATATATATAATAAATCAAAAGAATTAATTACGCAACTTCGAGTATACTAAAAGTTTCATGTTAATACAATCTTCAAAGCGTAGAAAAGGATAAGTTATTCAAAAGATGGTAGAGGATACGAATTACAAAAATGACCGTGATATTTGATGACGGTATAGTTATAAAGTTTAATGTGTATGTTGAGATATCATTTCACACTTGATAACAGGAATTTACGTCTATGTCTACATGTTGATATCAATTCACTTTTTTTGTTCAGCAGGTCTTTTTCTTTATATGTAAGGATGTAGTATTTCTCTAAGAGACATAGATTACATCGTCTTGTTCCACATTTGTATGGTGTCGTTTGGTCTAGTATTTCCCATTTCACTTTGTATTTTTTGTTGTTGTTATTTAGCGACCATATTAGTTTGGATAATGCTGTTTCGTTCTCATAATTCAAGTTGGTAAAAGACGTCTTGTGATTTCTGTATCGTGTTTTAAAGTCATTTTCTGTTTGCCCAATATATACCATTTTTTCATTGTCATCTGTAGTTACTGTTGCTTTATAAACTACGCACCTTGTTAGGCATTTGTTTTGTAGTGGACACTGTTGTTTGTTTCTACAATTGCATTGACTTTGGATGGGTTCATTGTTTCGTTCATCTTTGTTTTTGATTAATACCTTTGAGTTATGTTGTTTGATAATATTTTTCATGTTTGGCATACAACTATAACTGAGTTTTACATTGTTCTTGTTGAATATAGTTTTGTACTTATGATTGGCTGGGAAGTGTTTGTTTATTAATGATAGAAATTTATGTCCAATATTCGTTTTCACGTTCTGACTAAAGGGTGGGTTGAACCAAATTATATTTCTCTTTCTTCTACTTCTGCTTTTTGATGGCTTGAATTCTAGGTTGTAATTATGTCCACTTTTATTTAATGCATTTTGGTAATGTTGTTTCACTTTGTTGAATTCGTTCTTGTCAGATGATAATGAGGACAGTCTTTTTTCTATCATTAGAGGCACTTGTTTGATGACACTCGGGGGATGGTTTGATTTTGTGTTTATGTATTGGGTTACATCGCTCGGCTTGATGTACGGCCTGTATTTTTTATATAACCTGTATATAACAGGCCGTACATCAAGCCGAGCGATGTAACCCAATACATAAACACAAAATCAAACCATCCCCCGAGTATCATCAAACAAGTGCCTCTAATGGTCCTCATTATCATCTGAGAAGAACGAATTCAACAAACATTACCAAAATGCATTAAATAAAAGTGGACATAATTACAACCTCGAATTCATGTCATCAAAAAGCAGAAGTAGAAGAAAGAGAAATATAATTTGGTTCAATCCACCCTTTAGTCAGAACGTGAAAACGAATATTGGACATAAATTTCTATCATTAATAAACAAACACTCATAAGTACAAAACTATATTCAACAAGAACAATGTAAAACTCAGTTATAGTGGTATGAAACAACATAACTCAAAAACAAAGAACGAAACAATCAAAGTCAATGCAATTGTCCACTACAAAACAAATGCCTAACAAGGTGCGTAGTTTATAAAGCAACAGTAACTACAGATGACAATGAAAAAATGGTATATATTGGGCAAACATGACTTTAAAACACGATACAGAAATCATAAGACGCCAACTTGAATTATGAGAACGAAACAGCATTATCCAAACTAATCGCTAAATAACAACAGACGATGTAATCTATGTCTCTTAGAGAAATACTACATCCTTACATATAAAGAAAAAGACCTGCTGAACAAAAAAAGTGAATTGATATCAACATGTAGACATAGACGTAAATTCCTGTTATCAAGTGTGAAATGATATCTCAACATACACATTAAACTTTATAACTATACCGTCATCAAATATCACGGTCATTTTTGTAATTCGTATCCTCTACCATCTTTTGAATAACTTATCCTTTTCTACGCTTTGAAGATTGTATTAACATGAAACTTTTAGTATACTCGAAGTTGCGTAATTAATTCTTTTGATTTATTATAAATAGCTCTGTATTTTGCATTGAGCACTTTACGATACTATAGCTCATATCAAACGAGTCTATATATATATATATATATATATATATATATATATATATATATATATACTAAGATAGAACCTTTACAATTAAAATGTAAGTTAGATATCAAAGATTTATTGCCATTACTCCAAGTTTCATGATAACAAAATGGTCATCGATCATCAGATGTCAATAAATGAATGGACAGATACTTAGGTAGCTAGATCATGTTTACTTGATTAGAAAACAGTGAACTGAAACTAGACAACAGATATTTTTTGCGGTGTCTACACTTAGATATCATTTGACTTTTTTTATTTATAAGAATGTCTGACTTTGATGTTATGATGTAGAATTTTTCGTTAAGCACAGATTGCAGAAATGACTGCCACAAAAATACGGTTTGGTCTGTTGCACGATACTCCATTTAATGCTGTATGGTGATCTTTGATTTTTGAGGGACCAGATGCACGTTGACAATGAGGTTTCGTTCTTATACCGGACGTTGTTGAATGAAATTTTGTGGTTGTTATACCTTGCTTTGAATTCACCTTCACACATACCATAATATACCTTTGAGTCACTTGAACCAGATGAAACTGTCGCTTTATAAACCAAACATTTTGACAAGCAACTACCTGAAAGTGGACATTCGTTTTTATTTCTGCAGTTGCATGTTGGTTTTTCAGTATCTTGATTTTCGCTTGTTTTTGTTGTTTTGTTAAGAATTTTCGTGTTATGACTTTTGATGATATTTTCCATGTTGGTTACACAACTGTAGCTTAGCTTCATGTTATTTCTATTGAATAGGCTGTGATATTTGTGGTGAGGAGGGAAATGCTTTTTCGTAAGTAATAGAAACACAGTTGAATGCAACATAAAAGCAACTGATTTCCTAGATGTATACTTCAATTTGGAAAATAATACCTACCGACCATATATCAAGCCAAACAGCATTCCTCTGTATGTTCATAATCGATCAAACCATCCTCCTATGAAACGTCAAAGAAATATAATATGGTTCAACCCCCCTTTCAGTGCTAATGTGAAAACCAATGTTGGTAAAACGTTTCTATTACTTACGTTAAATGTTGGTTAAACGTTTCTTTAGTCAATGAGGGCATAGTGATACTACATAAATGATGATATATCAGATTCATAGATCCACATGCGTTATTGCTGTGTGCATATTTGCAAATGACTTATGCTGATGAATCATGCAAAAATGAAAAATATGACTGATGAAACGCTGGAAGGAGAGAATAATCAATGGTTATTGTATTTCAACGAATAAATTAAATCACGAAATATGTTATAAAAATTATAGCCACAGTAGGGAAGAAAAAACGGCATATTCTCTGGTTGGCTTCTGAAAATCGAAATGCAATATTATTATTATCAAATTTGAAAAGATTATCATGCCATGTAACCTGGGAGCAAAACTTGTAAATATTACAAATTGAGCAATTTTAGAGGGTCCATCTTGTTCATTTCAAGCAAAAATTTATGATTAACTTGGCATTTTAACTTGTAATTCCTTTTCAACTGGTCTCAGATCACTGTACATCAAATGTTTATAAAATTTACATTCTGGATTTCATGCGAGCAGGTTCATGCACGGACGTCACCATACCAACTGTCGAGGTAGTGTCAAAAAGTCAAATAAAGTAATTTTCAGGACTGATTATTTTTGGTAAGGCTGAGTTTTTGTTGAGCTATCGATTGCTACCGAAAAAGACACCAGTGTGGGTGGAAGAAGTTTGGTATCGGGATACTCGATGACAGAAACTGTCTGAAGGAAGAAATCTTTATTGCTGTTTTACATATTGAGCGCTTAGGGGTCGCTTTTATCTAGTAAATATGTTTGCCTTGCTTAGGAAACAACCGATTTCATAAACAACACAGAAAGCGAGTTAAGACAAAGCAGCGTGTCAAACACATTCCGATACACATTTTTTGCTGTATTGAGTGGTTTGAAATACCTTCTATCTGATAAATCTGAAGTGTTGTCAAAACCAATCACTCAAATTAAAGTTTTATTTTTTTTTCGAAATATCTTGAACTTCGCAACTATCCCCACTTGAGCGAAATCATGTGTCATCATCATTTCTTTATGTCTGACATTGATGCACTCACAATCCAATCATATTGCCTGATGCCTGTATAGAGAAATGTGGGCAATCCCCCAGCTCATTGCATGTTAACAACGATAAAACTGTTGATTTCAACCAAAAACCAGACAGATTTCTAAAAATTCGACTCAAACCTGGTGAACCCGCTATAAAGTGCTTGTCCATGTCAAACTATACCCAATACATCAGATGCCTCAACTTCAACATTCATTGCTCCCTCAAGCTGTTTGCCCATCCGCAACGTCTCGTTCGTACAAACTGTGACAATTTCGAATCTCCTCTAAACTCACTATGCTTTGTCTTCCCTATTTCACCCTTAGATGATCGCGTTTGTCCATATTAACATCTTCACAATAGTCACAGGTACCTCCATGTCAAATTTCATTGTTTGTATCCGGTGACATTTGCCAGCCAAACTCGTTCCGTTTGTAACCAAAAAATTGACATTGTCTGATTCTCCCTAAACTCTGTCGTTTGGTCCGTCCTATGCACCCTTAGATGACTCGTTTGTCAATGCTAAGCATCATCACATAGCACAGGTAACTCCATGTCCAAATTTCATTGTTGTATCGTTACATTTGCCATCGCAAACGTCCTCGTTTGTACCAAAAATGTACATTGTGAATCCCTCTAAACCATGCGTTTGTCTTCCTATGCACCCTTAGATGACACCTTTGTCTATGCTAAGCACTTCACACAATATCCACAGGTACCTCCATAGTCAAATTCAGTGTTGTATCGTGACATTGCATTGCCAAACGTCTCGTTTGTGGTACCAAAAAATGTGGCATTTTTGAATTCTCCTATAAACTCAAGCGTTTTTCTTCCTAATCACCCTTAATTTGACGGCGGTTTTCTCATGCTAAGCATCTTCACAATAGTCACAGGTACCTCCATGTCAAATTTCATTGTTTGTATCGTGACATTTGCCGATGCGCCACACAAACGTCTCGTTTGTTCCAAACATGTTGACATTTTATGTGAAAATTCTCGCTCTAACCTCTATTGCGTTTGTCTTCCTATACACCCTTAGATGACTCGCGTCCGTTTTGTCAATGCTAAGCATCTTCACAATTGTCACAAGTGTACCTCCATTGTCCAAATTCAATCGTTGTTATTCGGGAACATTTGACCATTGCGCACAAACGTCTTCGTTTGTACCAAAACATGTGACATTTTCTGAATTCTCCTCTAAAACTCTATGGTTTTTTTTTTTTTGTCTTCCTATCCACCCTTAAATGACGCGTTTTGTCCAATATTAAGGCAGCTTCCACAATAGAACAGTAACCCTCTCCATATCAAATTTCATTGTTTTGTATCTGACATTTGCCATGCCAAACGTCTCGCTAGGACCAAGAATGTGACATTTTCTAATTTCTCCTCTAAACTCTAATGCGGTTGTCCTTCCTACTATGCACCCTTAGATGACCGTTTTGGTCTATGCTAAGCATCTTCACCAATATCAACCAACAGGTACCTCCATGTCAAATTTCCATTGTTAGCTGACATTTGCCCATGCGCAAACGTCTCTTTGTACCAAAAAATGTGACATTTTGTGAAATCCCTCTAAACTCTATCGTTGTCTTCCAATGCGCCCTTAGATGACGCGTTTTGTCAATGCGAAGCATCTTCACAATAGTCACAGGTTACCTCCAATGGTCAAATGTCCTTGTTGTATCGTGAGATTTGCCATGCGCAAACGTCTCGTTTGTACCAGAAATGTGACATTTTTTGTGAATTCTCCTCTAAAACTCTATGCGTTTTGTCATCTATGCACCCTTAGAAGACGCGTTAGTCAATGCTAAGCATCTTCCAGAATAGCACACAGGTAACCTTCCCATGTCAAATGTCATTAGTTGTAACTCGTGACATTTGCCATCGCGCAAAACGTCCGTTAGTACCAAACATGGTGACATTTCGTGAACTTATCTCCTCTAAACTCAATGCGTTTGTCTTCCTATGCACCCTCAGATGACGCGTTTGTCAATGCTAAGCATCTTCACAATAGTCACAGGTACCTCCCTGTCAAATGTTCATTGTTTGTATCGTGACATTTGCCATGGCGCCAAACGTCTGATTGTAACCAGAAATGTGACATTTAGTGGAAATTCTCCCTCTAAACTCTATGCCGTTTGTCTCTCCTATGCACCTTTTAGATGAACGGCTTATTTTTTCATGACTTCATTCGGTGTCAAACGATATCTGTTTAGGCGATGGTTATGTCATTGACACGTTGACTATAATGCAATCGGCTAAGATCTTTTCCAACGTAAGTAATCGGAGTACCTATTAAAGCAGATCACATTAAAGTCGTGTACATAATTGTGTCGACAGTGAATGTTAACACATACCAGAGAAACATGGCAGCACGCAATCAATCGATCCGAGGTCGCAAAAATCTATGTGAATTTTGTTTTTCTTAAAAGGCTTGCAGGCTTTTTGTAACAGACCTCGCAACATAGCAATTGTCAAATTATCCACTGTAATAGCATACCACAAAACAGTCAACTAATGAGTGTTTACCTCACGACATCAACTTGATAAGTTTAAAGATATTTTACAAGTGCAACAACATTGTAAGCATAAAATATCGATGAAGAATCGGTCATTAAAAACACTGAAGGTGACTATACGCCTACATCCGCACTAAGTGAAGGAAATAACTGTCCAACATCATGCCAACAAAAAAATTCTTCCAGCGCCTGGCCACAGACAAAAAGGGCATCAAGTTTTAGTTGGTATATTCGAATAAAACCAGTGGCTAAGCTAAGTGGAGTTCGAAAACTTCCACAGTAATCATAAGCAGCAAGGTCACAACCCAAACAATGGGGCTAATTAAAGACTCTAGTGCTTCCAAATGACGGGCGCTATCAAGCAAACCATCTGGGGCTTCTTCGAGCGGAAAAGATTTTTGCTTTCTGTTACGGACCCGAAAATACTGAAACCCCAGATTGTTGTCAATAAATATCGCTCCAGGTTACTTTACCACGTAAATTTTGCCAGCCTAGTCTATACCATATAGATAAACCCCGCTAGCCCAAACCAGAATGCATTGTTTCACCAGCTGACCGAGACCACATAGCCTATTTATTCTCTTACAAAGTGCTTCAATCCGACGACTCAAATAAAATAATTTCAAGAATCGAGATTGACTGTAGCCAATCAAAAGTGCGATGAACTTTATATACTAGGCCTACTTGTTCTGACATAATCAGAACCATAGAAATATAACCTTCCAATTAGGCCTTAGGGGGGCGTTTAATCATGGCATTAGTCAGTCAATTATTTTTTAAAGCACAACACAGATTTCAGGTCTTTGTTTGAATGGCTTTACCCGTAGCTATTCATAAGAGTTGAATGTTTCAACGATAGAAGGCTAATTTTTGTACTTTTAAAATCAAAAAAATTTGATTTTCATCAACTATTCATAATGTTTTTATAACCTTTTTTCATGCAATTTTTGGCTTTTTCAATTTTTCAGACTTCAATGTCAAACACCAAGGCTGAAGTACAAATTGCCTTTTTAAGACATGAAATTTCAAAAGCTATGTATTCTCAATGAAGGAATTAATATTTTTGAAATTTGTTACGTCATGTTATAATTTTATTCATAAACACCAATTACAAGAAACGCGGAATTAGTTTATGCATTGTGAAGGAGAACAAGTTGAATAATTGATGAACGAATGCAAATCACCTTAAGGTCAAATGAAACTAGATAAAGAAACTTCTGCATGGTTTAGTCCGATTGTATTGTCTTCATATAGTGGGTAAGCATTATTGCTTCGCACCGTCAGTGCCTATCCTTTGAATCAAAAAGGGGAAAATAACAGACCAATTGATTCTGCAGAATTATACCTGACTTTGTTGGAAGCATCAACACAAAAAAACTTGTGACTGACGGTTGCATGTGCCCATTGTTTCTACTTAAACTGATACAAAAGCATGATTTGATGGAATACTAACCCCTCAACGGTCTTCGTCTACGGGGCAGTTTTTTCCTGTTTCTTTATCTGTTGTTATTTTCTTGATAAATTGGTTCATCGTGCTATTGTATAACGTGTATTTTGGTTACGATGTTTTCTATCATGGCTATACCTATATATAACTCTGCAGTTTCAAAATGTCGAAATGCCAATTTGTTGCTGCAAACTTAACATGTTCGAAAAGTGAGGTCTGAAAAATCGGCTAAATAAACTTTTCAGAATTTCCGGAATCAGAATAATGAGAATGAAGAAAGCGGATGTTTCATCTTTGAAAATTCAGGAAATAAACTGTTCTATTGATGTGGAAACATTTGGAGCCTGTAAGTAGTTCACTGGCTGCAGCCATTGAGAAAGGCAATCGTATAAAATTATATTATTAGTATTATAATTTAAATTCATATAAATTTAAGAACCACCACCCGCTCACATTAATTAAATAACTTTTAAAAAATGATTCGTAAGCAAATAACATTCTTAATCAACATAAATTTGTGGCAAAATCATTTGGGTTGATCCAATCACTTCTGATTTATATATCTTTTGTTTCTAAAGTGATCTTACAATCAAGGAGTCCTTGGTTATCTGAAGTTATAGTGCTCTCAATCTGGTTTGCACTCAAAATTAGATACAACTACATACTGTTACTGATGATCATTGCAATCCAAATGCTATTCCAGCTCGGTTTACATCGAGTAGTACAAAAGGTTTTACAGTCGAATGGAATTTGATATACCTTATAAGCTTCATTAAACAATACAGTCATCATTGGAACTGCACGAGGACTTTCCTTTCTAGGTGACTATTTCCCCCATATTGGTGAATTGCTATTTTTGGAAGGCAGCATGGTTCTTATGAAAGCATAGTAAAAATCATCATGTTTTGAATTTTTAAACATGCACTTTTTGAATATTGAAATTCGGAATGTTATTTTCTGATAACTGATTGGAACTAGGGCCTCAGTGTAGAATGCAATATTTACTTCGATATCTTCAAGGAAAACTTGCCATATCGGCCTATATTAAGTTTGGTATTTGATGTCTCTTATGAAAATCAACAAAAAGAATAATTTTTATAATATTAATTTCCTCAGAAAGCACTTCATATCGATCAAAGAGGTCGATGGATGATAAATTAAATTTAGTGACAATTACCCATCATTGATTGCTTTATGCAATGTTAGAAATGTTTATCCGTTTGAGATTAGAGTTTTAAGATTAATTCATCCCAAAATAGCCTTGAAACCACGAAATACATAAAATCATCGAAATAAACATAATTCCACATCTTTGCATGAATCAAGATTAGGCTTATATTGTTTTAGATACTGTATTAATTAATATCATCCAAGGCTCATAAATCATATTGATATTCGCAAGCGCAAGACAATTCCACAATAACCACATATTACAAGACAAAGAATGGAGCAGATACAGTTTTTACGATGGAAAATGGCGAAACTTAAGAGAACAAAATCCCTCAGAGAATGTATTCATCATCGGCAATCACTATTGTCAATAATGAATTACACACTACCGACAGCCGTAAATTTTGGCTCGATATCACTTCAATAATTTTGGAGCCCCGTTTTCTTGGACTTGAGGATTTTATGTTTTAGATATCTGAATATTGGTGATGTTGACAGTCAAACTTGAACAGAAGTTAACTTAATAGAATAAACAGTTAAATTACAAATGTGGATTTTACGTGAAATTGAGCCCAGTCCTGAATTAAGGATATTTATTGGAACAACTGTGATTTACACATGGGAGGTCCAAACATCCTAAGTATATATTACTGATTTCCAATTTGATAACATGATTATGGACATCGTGACAGAGTTTTTTCTCAGTACCAATGTCAAATAGAGAGGATTTAGAATTTATTAGATAACGTTATTTCTAATAATTTCTCAAAAGTTTGTAAGGCAAATTTAGTACCACCAGTGAAAAATATAGCTGGATATCTGGGAAAACGCTTCTTGGTACTATTTACAGATATTTTGATGCCATGGTACTCAGAGCTAAAGAAGTTGGCGACGACAAAGTCGACATGGTCCATGTTAAGCTGTCCTTTTCACTCAAGCAAATCAGCAAGTACGTTATTGCCAAGTACAGTTCTCCCCGCAAAGTGTGTTGCATTAATTCTATTTTAAAACTGCACTACCACTTTGTGACTGCGATATATAATACTCGCGCCGAATTTTACAACATTTTCTGGATCAATTCTCTTTTTTGGATTTGGAAGAGTTTATCCTCTTCCAAAGAACCCAGGTTAATTTATCACATTTTACACTTCATGATGAGTATCACTTCAGATTGTTGAAGGGATCGCACTACTACTCGTCCACTAGACTATATGGCTAACAAATTTATAAACTATGAACAAAAACGTATAACCGTCGTAAACTTTAACAATAGTAAGCCGAAATCAGCAAGTCACTCGAGTGTCCTTGAAGTACTTGATCAATAATTATGAATTATTCAGGATTCCCCAAATGAAAAAGCATGCTGCTTCATTAACAGTCACATATCATATGTCAGCTTTTCATGTAATAAATTATGGCGTTTTACATTCTTGTGGCACAGAAATTTTCGAGAAATTACGTGTTACGGAAAGCTCTAAGGGGATATGCAGCTCTTTTTACTGTTCTGACCGACAATGCATATATTTGAATTTTTTGAAATGTCCAGAATAAGGGTCCAATCTCAATAGTGAGTTACGATTTTATTGAATTACAACTGCATGACGCTCATTCTTAGATCAACAAGCAAGGCATAATCACATTTTCTCTTCAAACTAATCACAATCTAGAATCTTATATTCAAACGTCTACATATTAAATTTTGCTGATCATGAATATAAAGCACATACTCATAGTACAACATCAACCACTTAAAATACACAATACTCCCTGGCTCTCTTTCCAAACCACCAAAGCAGAAAATGACAAGTCAGGGCCTCTTGCAATCAAATCGAAAGAGGTTCATGACTCGCCTAAATCGGTATCAGAACTCTTGTATCAGAGAGTAATCGTCTCTCTCCATGTTACGGAGAAAGATACAAAATCTTCTACCCACACTCATCGCTGTGTTTCTGCATGAGGAGCACAATCTTTTTGTTTT
>CAJQUW010013695.1:0-221621 GCA_907163375.1 Prostheceraeus crozeri | reverse complement strand
CTTATCAAGGCACTTGATTGATTGAAAGACTCCTCGCACCACTCACAAATAAACGGTCTGTCACCTGCGTGTATCCGCCGATGAGCTTTTAAACTACCTGCTTGGGTAAATGACTTCCCGCACGCTTCGCAAAGGAACGGCCTGTCTCCTGTGTGGATTCGCCGATGAGTTTTTAAACTTTCTGCTTGGGTAAATGACTTCCCGCACGACTCACAAATGAAAGGTCTGTCACCTGTGTGCATCCGTCCATGTTTTGCTAAATGACTAGTTTGGGTAAATGACTTCCCACACGTTTCACAAATGAACGGCCTGTCGCCTGTGTGTATACGTCGATGGGATTTTAGATGACCTACTTGGGTAAATGACTTCCCGCATATTTCGCAAAGGAACGGCCTGTCGCTTGAGTGCATTTGACGATCAGTTATCAAGTTTACTTGAACTGCTAATGGACTTCTCGCGAAACTCACATTTGAAATTTTTGGCTTCACTTTTGACCTCTGATATATTGCTCATGCCCGTGTGACCTGAAACGACGAAAACATATAAGGTTTGAACGGGTATTATCTTAATAAACGAAACTGATGTCAGTCATAGGTCATTGATAACTGATATTCCGATTCTGTCAAAATGTCAAAATCCCTTGATATTTATTTTATCTGACCAGAAGAAACATATTTAGTTTCATCACTGATCATCGGTGAATACAATTCTGTACTTCGCTCTACTACTGAATCATAAAACCGATCGATTAGCACTCATCGATTCATGTGAGTACACTTTCCAGATATTTCTATCCAACGGAATTACACGTAGCAGGGGATTGGATTAAATGCCATTTTCCACACTAAAAATTCAGTTCTGAAATTGAAGAAAGCTAACGATCACAATGAAGTTGAAGATTCTACTAGAGAATGAGTCAAATGAAATTGTCCTGTTTTATTTAGTGCTGCAGATTAGTGAAAATCCAACCAATTTACAAATGAAATGCATCCCTTTAAACATCAGTGTGACCAACAATTTTGCGGACTTTGTAAG
The DNA here is from genome assembly GCA_907163375.1 of Prostheceraeus crozeri. Lineage (NCBI taxonomy): Eukaryota > Metazoa > Platyhelminthes > Polycladida > Euryleptidae > Prostheceraeus > Prostheceraeus crozeri. Next base: position 220,586 of record CAJQUW010013695.1, on the reverse strand, counting down.
TTCGTGGTTATGTTAACTTTTGCAATATTCGACGATTTTGAATTCAAAAATGTTCCTTAATTTTACATGGTGAATGTATTACATATATTATGTATCACAATACGTAGGACAGTGATTTCAAATTTTTGTTTTCAGGAAAGTTGTCTAATTCTACATGAATAGTCAATGTGGAAGTCAACTGAGGTGTAGAATGTCCATCATTGTAATTGGAGTGGCTATAAGATAGCCAAGAATGTGAAAGAAAGTGACCACCATAGTGGTGAAATATTGAGACAAATGAAAAGGAACGGCAGAGCAATATCCTGGAATCATTGTATTTTACAAAATCATTTTTTCTCCTGGATGAATGCTTCAAGCATTAATTGTCAGCTTATTTTTCTCCATTTCATGGTGCGCATCGCCCTCGTATTTGAAAATTCAACATCTGCATCTTTAAACTTGCTCTTCGCGGCCTCAATAATGGCCTACACTTTTGAGTTCCATCATTTTACCTGACAGCCTTCAACTTTTCCGCAGCTTCCGAGAGCAGTTTATTTACAGACATAATCATTTGGGTCTGTCCTCCTCTTCCTGCAATCTCGCTTCCTTCTCTTTCAACTTCCTCGTTTTCTCCGATATTTATTTGGATCCAGGGCCTTCCAATTTGTCGAATCCCTTCTCTTTCTTTTCCCACTTATTCTCGCTTCTTCCTCTCACGCTTCATAAGTCTTTGTTCCTCTTCTTAACACGACGTATATTTCCCAGAGGCGGACATGTGCGCTCCGACCTTGAAATCAACATCCCAGGCAAGTTCCGCATTTGACCATGAAATGATCATTTCTTTTGTCATCGGCTTGATCCTTTGGCTGGATAATCCATTATAACAAATCAAAGTAATGCGTACGACTAGAGTGACTTTAGGAATCACATCATAGTCCTTTCATGCGAAAAGAGCTCTTAAGGACATATCAGAGGTCAATCAAGATTTGAAAGTGTCCAAAATAACATTTTGCATGAATGACTAGCTTTCTGGAACCTCAGCACAGTCTGATGCGTTGGATGGAATACAAACACAATTAATTTAATTCATGTGGCTAATACGTAAATGGTCATCAATCTGCCAGTCTTTGAATGGAAAATCTTCCCAAAAAAATGTGCGAATCGACTGATGATTTGGACTTTTATGCTGATCTCCCCATGAAGGTTTTAGTATAGCCACTAACAGATGGGCCACTACCGAGGCCCGCTCGCGCCGTCCCATCTCTCCTTCCTCATTCCCCGTCCACCTTCATCTTCGGGGATCTTAACGCACACCACCCCTCCTGGGATTCTCGTTGCCATCTTAACTCTCTCAGCTCCGAAATCTGCTCTTGGCTTCTCGCTCCAGATCTTGAGTCTCTCAATGACCCTGACACTCCGCTCTCTTGCAGCAGTCTTCCGGATGCGTACCTCCCCAGACCTCAGTCTGGTACCTTCGTCTCTTTCCCTTAGATGTGGCTGCTCCGTCCTTCCTGACCTTGGATCTGACCACCTCCCATCTCTATTAAGATCCCTCTCTCCCCACACTATTCTTCCAACGAGCGCAAACCTTCTTACAAATTTAAAAAGGCTTGCGGGGATGACTACAGGACTCATGTAACTTCTCATTGTCCCGACCCTGACTCGTACTTTACTCTTACTAAAGCCGCTGCTTCCTTCTCCTCTATCATCCTCGAAGCGGCAAAATCTTCAATTCCCTTCGGTCGTACCCGCCAGTCCCCGAAAGCTTGGTGGTCCGCGGAACTAGATCAGCTCGTCCATGCCCGCCGTAAGGCATTCAGACGGGCCCATCGAAGTGAAGCGGATCATCTGGCTTATGTTTCTGCATCCCGTTCCGCCTCCAGAGCCATTGCTAAAGCGAAATCTAATGCTTGGCAACGGACAGCGTCCAATCTTCGCCCTTCCTCCAACCCCCGTAAGGTCTTCTCCCTCCTCCGCTCTGTAGCTGGTACTCCCAAATACTCCAGTTCTGATCCAACCTTTCCTGGGTGTAGTTCTGCAAAGGATACAGCCACCCGTTACGCTTCTTTTTTAAAAAGCATTTTAAGAGCATTTTTTAAAAAGGAAATGGGGAAATTTAAGCGATTACGTGAGGAAGTAATCAGTCACAACAGGTATTTGAAGTCGACGTATTTAAGTGAATCTATTAATTCTAATGATTCTCGAAGAATGTGGAAGGCTGTTAAAACAATTAGCAAGTGTAAGAAATCGACCAATGACTATACATCTATCTAAGCTGATGATTACAATTCCTATTTTTTAATAATGAAAGCAACACAATTGACTTCATGTGTTTAATACCCGAGCGCTTTCGTGGCCTCTTGTCAAGGGTGGACGGCCAAGTGTGAACATGTACAGAGATGGCTGAGAAACATTCAATGATAACTGCCGCCAGTGACACCAACCAATCAGTGCCAAGGTAAAGACAATGAATAAAGGAACTCTTTATGTACACATAAAACAGGTCGCTTCGCAGCTATGTACAGTGCTTCCAATACAGGCAAAGAAAAACGATATTTACAAGATGATAAAATAGAAAAATATGTACAAAGTGGACGGTACTGAAAAGATTCACATTCAAGTATGTGTCGAGCGATAGAACTTTGAGGTACTGTTCTAGATCGCGGTCTTGTCTTTCTATCCTCAAGCCACCTAGGAACATGTTCTCTCATTCGGACCCGCAAAGTCCTCTCGGTACGTCCGATGTAACTGTGTCCACAGTCACATTGAAAATTATAGACAAGACATGAACGACCTTGAGGACTAAGTGGATCCTTGAGAGAACGAACAGGAAGAGGCTTTGTGGAGCACACAACAATGGGCTTAGCAGCAGGAAAGCTGCTACGCGTTACAAAATTCAAACGTCGCTTGAACAAACTCAAATGGCGATCACCAACAAATGGGATCCGGATGATGACATCTTTTTGGCTCTGGTCCATATACAGTCTCAGTTATAGGACTTGGAGCCTTAAAACGATCAATAAAAGACGGAGGATAGCCATTATCAATAAGCACACAGCGCAGTTTACGAAATTCTTCGTCTAGGAAAACAGGAGAGCACAATTTCCTGACTCGATCAAAGAGACACTTGACCAAATTTATCTTGTAGGAAAATGGCACAAAACTATAAAAAATGAGTGTACAGTCCTGTCCACGAGGGCTTCCTATAAACAGAAGTCAAAATCTGTTCATCTCTCTTCACAAGAACGTCTAAAAAAGGTAGTTCCGCATTACTCTCAAATTCACATGTGAACTCCAAATTTTCATGCATTGAATTCAACTCTGCTAACAATGAAAGCGCATCTTCACGTCGGTTTACGATAGCAAACGTATCATCAACATAGCGGACAAAAAACTTGGTCAACGTTCTAAGTTTATCAGAAAGTTTGTGTTTTTCTAAAAATCCTACAAAAATATTGCTCAACACAGGGCCCAAAGGACTACCCATCGCGACCCCGTCTACTTGCTTGTAGAGAACGCTGTCAAAAATGAACTGTATGTCCTCAGTACAAAGAAGAACAAGATCGCACAATACATTCACATCAATACCTAAAGTCAGGTCATTCTCATTGACAATTTGACGTATGATATCTATCGTCTCATGTAATGGTACGTTTGTAAAAAGTGCTTTCACATCAAAAGATACAAATTGACAAGTGGATGGTATTGTCTGCTCATGCAAACGGGAAACGAAGTCAAAAGAATCCACACATGTTCACCACTCATTTCATGTTGCCACTCATGTTCACACTTGGCCGTCCACCCTTGACAAGAGGCCACGAAAGCGCTCGGGTATTAAACACATGAAGTCAATTGTGTTGCTTTCATTATTAAAACTTATTGGAAATCGGCATTGCTTTACAACATTGAATTCCTATTTTGCCTCAAAATTTTCACGATTCTTCAAACGTACGTGAACTTTGTGATTCAATTCGATGCCTTCCGAGTGAAAAGTTGGAGATCACTGAATTTGATGTACTTGCTGTGTTACAGAAGTCAAAGCGCAAATCAAGTGGTCCAGATAACCTGCCTTATTGGGTGTTTCGAGATGGTGCTTTCGCTCTGTCTCCTATCATTACTCTACTGTATAATAAAAGCCTTATCGACCGACATGTACCAGCTTGTCTTAAGCAAGCGAATGTTTCTCCTTTTCCGAAGTGCCCTAATCCAGTTGCAGTATCTGACTACCGACCCATTTCGTTATTGCCGCAGTTGTCGAAAAATTTTGAAAAAAATTGTATGCCGTAGATGGTTGCTGCCTTATATTCGTCGTCAACAACAGACACAGCGATTTGCATATATTTCTGCTCCCGGAAGTGGTACCACATCCGCATTAACCTATACTTATTTGCACATCTTGAAGCATCTCGATTGTCAATCAGTTGTTCGTATGGCGGCAATTGATTCATCTGAAGCATTTGACAGACTGACCCATGACTCCATCATTAGTGCTTGTGTTCATTTCTTTATCCCGAAGGAGCTAGTTATGTGGATATGCAGCTATCTATCCAAACGCAAACAACGTGTATATGCCAATGGTAGTTTCTCTAAGTGGAATGATGTGACTAGCGGCGTGCCCCAAGGCAGCGTCATGGCCCCATTATTATTTTGCTTAGTAATAGATTCCCTACAACCTGTCTGTAACAATTCTATCTTCGTAAAATATGCAGACGACTTGACCATACTGCATTTCATACGGCATCAAAATGAAGACAATCTTCAAAGTGAAATGCGCAATGTTCTGTGTTGGATTGATAATTGCTGCTTTAGTGTGAACGCTCGAAAGTGTAAATCTATGGATATTATTACAAAAAAGAATATTCATATTGACCCTGTTTGGTTTACGGACAATTCTCCGACAGTAAACATTCTTGGCTGTTGTTTTTCATCAGATCTGAAGTGGAATTCTAATATCCTCAATTTGTTGAGGAAGGCCTCAAAGCGTATTTATATTTTACTTCATTTGAAACGTTCTGGTTGTCCAGCTGAGACCATTTTCAGTACTTACTGCGCTTTAATTAGACATGTGCTTCTGTATGGTTATCCAGCATGGTGTAACATCCCGGACTATCTGAAGCGTCAACTGTTAAGTGTTGAGAAAAGGGCCTTGCGCATCATTGGTGAAGAGCTTAGTGACCATCTTTCTCTCTTCACCATGGGAGACAATATCTGCCTGAAGCTGTTTAAAAACGTGGAGTCTCAACGTGACCATCCTCTTCGATGTTTTTTAATGTAAAAAATGTGGAAAAAACAAGAAGTTTATCTTTGTTGAGGAGACCAAAAACTAAGACAAGGCGATTTTTGCATTCGTTTATAAAGTATTGCCCTTCATAATTTTCTCGTGTCTTATATTAGCCTATTTGTATATTAACCTTTTTGTTTTGTAATGTGTTCACCGCGTTTCGTGAAACAATAAAGGGAATTTTATCTTATCTTTCCGAGTTCGATGGGGAGTCCTTCACGGGTCAGTGCTCGGCCCAGTCCTCTTCAACCTCTTCATCAACGACGTTTCTTCCGTGCTCCCTCCCTCAGTCTCAGTCCGCTTTTCACTTTATGCGGACGATCTTGCTATTTGGGGGTCTTCTCCTCACATTCACCTCGGCACTGCCGCCGTCCAAGAAGCTCTATCTGAGCTCGAGGCTTGGTCTTTAAAATGGCAACTTCCTCTAAATCCCGCAAAATTCGAAGTCTCTTTGTTCAGCACATGCTGGAGCGCACTGTTCAAGCTTCACAGCTGAAATGGTTGCAATCCAGCATGCCCTCTCTTGGTCCGTTTCCCATCACTCCTCGTGTCTCTTTTCCTCTCTTCTCTTGTCCGACTCTCTCTCGGCTCTGGCCGTGATCTCTTCACCCCCGTCGCCCCTCTTGTCCACGTCTGTCCACTCTGTCTGGTCCTCTTTGTTGTCCCTCTGGTCTTCCTCGATCTCAGTGTCATTGCAGTGGCTTCCTGGTCGCTCGAACATCAATGGCAATGACACTGCAGATGCGCTTGCCAAAAGCGGCACTTCCCTCCCCTCTGCAGCTCCTCAGTGTCTGTCTTCTCTGAAGTCCTTCATTCGTCATTCCCTGTTCAACTCCTGGAGGACTTCCGTTCGCTCGTCTTTGATTTCTTCACAAGTCCCTAGCGTAGCAACTGAGGAGCTGTCCCTCCCTCGCGCTGTCCGTTGTGAGCTCTCACGTCTTCGTTGCAACGGCCACAGCCTTCTCAACATTTATCTTCATAGGATTGGCAGGTCCACTTCTCCTGTCTGCCCTGTTTGTGGTGTAAACCACGATGTACCTTACTTACTGTGCTCTTGCCCTTCCCTCTCTTCTACCCGAGCGGCTATCTTCGGGTCCTCGGGCTCTGTTTTTGATCTCTGGCATCGCCCGTGGGGGGTTGCCCGCCTTCTCGGCCTCCGTGGCGTTCCGCCAAGACCTTATCCGCGGGACGGGAGCGGGTAAACCAGACAGCCAGCCAGCTTTATCTTCAGGAATCGCCAGAAAATGACATTTTTGCTAATAAGTGCATATTTTCCCATTCCTATGTAATATAGTTATTGCATAAGATTATACAATCGTCAAGATCTGCATTCAATTGTCAACACATGGATGATACCATGACTAAAGAAAAGGGCAACATGTAAAGAAGGCCCGTACTACGAAGCACTTTTTTCTTACCAAAAGAAAAATGAAAAATAAACGAATGCCACTCCATAAAAGCAAAAATTCAGGCATATTTTCGAAATAGCGAATATCTGGGTGGTCTGCGCATGTACAAAAATGGATTCAAACCAAACTCAATTAGACCTAAATCAAAATCCAATAATAAAAATAAAGAAAATCAAATTAAGTTTGTGTTGATTTCATTAGTGATAGTTACTTAAGAAAAAGGAATAAACTGGTCAGTGAGTATGAACTTCCTGTTCGTGTTACCTGTAAACCCGGTCAAACTTTAGTTAATAGCATAAATACTAATGAAAACAAAAACAAATGTAATTGTAAACTATGCAAGGATATTGGACCTATATCTATGTATGCGTACCGATAAATACATTGTTTATAATTTTTAATTTGAAATATGTCATAAAAATTACATTGGCCAAACTTGCGACCCTTAAAGTTGCGGCATGATGAACACAGACGCAGTTTGAACTGTCAAGATCGTAAATCTGAACATAGTTTGATTGACCATGCCGATAGAATGATGAAATTCGATAATTTCCAGCTTTCTGTCCTAAATAAACAAAAGAATTCGATGCAAACTAAAATGGCCGAAGCACGCTTTATAGCGTTGAACAAGCCACAAATCAACCGTAAGCATGAACTGATCTAACGAGTCGTCACTGCCAATCATTTTAATATTTAATCCAACTGCCTGTTTATTTACTTACCCCTTGATACTGTCCATCGTGACGAAACGCGTCGGGAACTTAATGTTATTAAATAAAAAATCGTCTAAATTGAGGGAGAGCTATAGTTTTGCCTACATCGCGGAAATTGAAAAAATCATGCTGGCTTGAGTAAATAGTCGCTAGAAGGATGCTGAGGACACGGACTGTACAGAAAACATTACTTTGGCACATGACCGAAGCCGTGTTAAACTGATGTATAACAAAAGAAATAACGGCGAAGGCGTGTACAGGTAGACACATTTCTATCGAATTCGACACAGCGTTTTTATAAGTAGTTGCATCACCAAGATGATTCACCGCGAGCTCAACATATTATTCTGATTACAAGACAATCATTTCTCATCCTCTATCGCTCGAGATGTAATGATTTTGAACGTTTTATCATTGGTTTCATCGGTTGTCTTAAAACAGTGCTAATCTTGTATCACAGCGTCTCATCGGTGATCCAACGATGAAACAAGAATAAACTATTAACAGCATGTGGAGAACGGCTGTGTCTAATTCGACATGACCTAAGTCGTTGGTTAAAAGGCTAAAGAGCAAAACTGCGCATCGTTTTTAGGATGAGTGCTCTCACAGTCTCATTGTGCACGACTAATTAACTACTCAGATGACATGACGGTTATTGAACGAGTAGATAAGAAGTCGGACATCAGTCTCCATGTCGATGACATTCTCCATCAATTACGATGTAAGAAGATGCTCGTCAACTGCAGCAAACCCAAGCGAATGGTCATCAGTAGATCTCACTACGCCCGTATCATATTGCATCCTGACATTGCCTTTGTCGATTCAATTTCGATTCTTGGGGCTATTTTGAACAATAAATTGTCTTGGGATGCTCATTTTGACAACGTCTGCCTTTCCGCAACCCGTCGACTTTCCGCTCTAAAGCAATTGCGACATATACTCACCAGAAAGCAACTGTCACAAGTTTTTGTCATGTACGTTCAGGCAGTACTCTTGTAGTCCTCTCCTCGTTTTTGTGACTTCTCTTATCATACCAAGAAAAATATTAATTGTATTCATAAGCGCGCTCATAGAATCATTTGTAATATTGATTGTAAGTGTGATGTTATTCCTCCATTTGAAGATCAACGTATGGAACACTCACTGTCTTTCTTACTGAAATGTGAATATGATGACCATCCTCTGAATTACTGTGTACCCCGTCGCCTCTCTTATACTGATCATTTTTGCTTGCTCAAAACAAGAGAAGCTAGAAGAGGTAACTCTTTCATCTCATGGGTGTGTGCACTGTATAACTGATTCATGTTTTGACAAAACTGATTTTCATTCTGCATGCGATATACTTAGTTGGGTGATGTTTTTGTCTGTCCACCAAAACACTGTCGTAACTTGCTGTGACTCATTTAATCACCTCTTATTTTTGAATTTGTATCTCGTAAAATTGCACTGCATGATTTCCATTTTGATGAAAATATATACGGTTTCACTCTATGTATTTCACCAATTTTGTCGGGAGCATTTCTAATCGCTGATTTTATCCCTTTTTTAAAAAATAAAAGAGGAACAAAAAACACTTTTCAGTGCGGCTCCGTATATTTTTCTGGTGAGAGGTTTTTTATTTTTTTTAACTGAACTATTTTATTTTTTAACCTCTTACCAGAAAAATATACGGAGCCGAACTGAAAAGTGTTTTTTGTTCCTCTTTTATTTTTCAAAAAAGGGATAAAATCAGCGGTTTCACTGTCTCTCTCTCTCCTTCCCTGTCCCTGTTACCCTCCCTCTCCCTCACGCATCGGAAAAGGCGCATGCTGCAGTAATGCACATTCTCACGAAGTCAGCAGGTATTTGATAAAAAACTGAACTGCTGTGTGCAAGACTGGCTCCAATAATAGCATTACCAAAATTAGCTCTGTGCAGCACTCATCTTCAGAGCAGTATATTCAACCATTGTGTTAGTCTGGCAATCTAAGCGATATTCAGGGCATTCACCCTTGAGTCATGGGGCTTTGTTTCTATTGACGATAATCCAGTTGATTGTGTTTCCGGAGAAATAACACCTAGCTAACTACTTACATGTGATCTTTGATGGAATTGATCTTTATGAATGAGTGAGGCAAGTGACAGTTGGCCTCGGTATTCTCGTAATTTAAAGGAAGCGGGAACATAGCTGTGTCAGGTAATCTAAGGATTCGCAGTGTCATCGAATAATGACTTTTGGATATAGACGTTAATTTGTTTTCAAGTCTGCTGAGAACAGCAGGAAGTAGCGTATAATGGCCTTTGAGAAAATAACGACGTTTTCAGCACAAACCGAATCATGTACGAATTCGAGACTTATTAATCGTGCGTGTATGTCATCCTGCAGTTTTACAAACATTAACATCACATCATTTTCTCATTGCCGATGTTGTAAATGTAGTACCCGAACCAAATATGACAGACATTGACATGAAACAGGCTAACTCGATGAAAGCTTGTGCAGTCACTGATGCAACAATATTGGTGACATTGAGACAACGAACATTTGGGCACGTGCCAACAACGACCGAAATGGCTAGACGCGGTTGATGACATCTGTATTGGGTCGATAGTATTGGTTGCTGATGACAACTTGCAACTCCTTCAGTGGCTTATGGCAAGGATAGGCAAGCTTGCCAATGTGTCCTTTCGCATGTAATAGTTCCAACACTTTCGAGAACTTTCTAAAAAGACACTTCAAATGCATTGAAGATTCCTACATCAAATGTCACGAATAGGATCATCCTCTTCACAATGCAACGTCACATTGTAGAAACGGTCGCATTCTTGTTGAGGCAAGTTGCACAAGACGCCGACAAAAACGTTTTCTTGCTTTGTCGACATTAATTATAAATAATGTACGTGATCTGGTGAAACGTCTATTACCTTGCGATTTTAATTTTCATCCTGAAATGCAAATACTCATTCCCTAGTTTATGTTCGCAAAAGTGCAGGTGGGGTTGTACGTGTGGCAAGTATCAAGACAGTGAAAAGAACAGTGAGCAGTCCAGTTTCAAAGCTGCGCCTCTAATTCCGCTCGTAGACTTGAGTTGAAGGTTGTGCTGCTCTTTCTCGGTGAGCGAACTGTATGGTCCTAATTGCATATTAGTTCTACTCGGATTGTATTTCATTTGGCCAGTGCACCTTCATATGTGTGCCGAGTCATTGCTCAATATAAAATTCCTATCTCTATGTCGCTCGATTTGATTGGCGGCGATTAGGAATGGTCATGAGTCATGCTTAGTGCCATGAACGTGTTGTAGATTTTTTTGTGTCTCATGCATGACATGAATCTTCATGGAATTGAAGTTTTGATGTCTGGCAACTTGATTGATTATACCTGGGTGCAGAAAGAACATATAGTTATGCAACATGCAGACTGGGGAAAGTTCATTATAAGACAGTGGTTTCCGGTTTCCAAAATTACAAGATATCATGCTCAATAAAGACGTTGATTTCAATCCAAATTGTCGTTTGATGACGGGTGATTCCGGAACGAAAAATAGTTACATTTCGCAAGCACATTTTGCCAACTGATACCCACGCTACAAGAAAAGCAAATACATGCACAAAAGTGAAAATGAATAGATTCTAATAATAGTTTTCATTATAACACCAAATCATGATCAACATAATCTCCGAGAAAACCACAAATACAGTTACAAAAATCACACAACAAAATACATGAAAGTTCTCCAAATTATCTCGTAAGTATGCCCCACTATGAACTTTGCGAATCACTGTTTAAATATGATGAGTTGATAACAAGTGTTCTATCACTTCACAAACAATTTATCAAAATACATTTTTTGAACGTCCACTAGAGTCTACCGATTCACTACAGAGCTGCAGTAAAACTTAAAGATGACTGCTTATCCCTTGTGCAAGCTGATGAGCTACCAAAGTACTTGGTTGGTTAAAGGACTTTCCACATGACTCATAAATTAATGGCCTGTCACCTGTGTGTATCCGCTGACGAGTTTTTAAACTTCCTGCCTGTGTAAATGACTTCCCGCACGCTTCGCAGAGGAACGGTCTGTCGCCTGTGTGTGTATTCCCCGATGCCTCACCAAACTACTTGAATGGGTAAATGATTTCCCGCATGATTCACAAACAAACGGCATGTGACCTGTGTGTATTCGACGATGATTCATCAAGTCACCTGAACAGACAAATGACTTCCCGCAGGACTCACAAATGAACGGTCTGTCACCTGTGTGTATTCGCCGATGCCTCAGCAAACTACTTGAACAGACAAATGACTTCCCGCAGAACTCACAAATGAACGGTCTGTCACCTGTGTGTATTCGCCGATGCCTTATCAAGCTGCTTGAACTGCTAACGGACTTCTCGCATAAATCACAAATAAACGGTCTGTCACCTGTGTGTATTCGCCGATGCCTTATCAAGCTGCTTGAACTGCTAAGGGATTTCCGGCAGAACTCACATTTGAATGTTCTGGCTTCACTTTTGACCTCTGGTATATTGTTCATGCCCGTGTGGACCTGAAACGACGAAAACATATAACTTTTAAACGTGAATTAAGAATCATCTTAATAAACAAAACTGATGTCATAAATCATTGATAACTGAAATTCTGATTGTCAGAAATTTTTTGAAATTTATCTTACCTAACCAGAAGAAATATATTTGGTTTCATCACTGATGATCGTTTAATACAATACAATACTCCTGACCAACCGACTATGACTCATCGATGCATGTGGGTACATTTTGCAGACACTTCTGTCTAACGGAATTACACGTTGCAAGGGATTGGGTCAAATGCCATTTTCCACATTTTAGATTCAGTTATGAAATTGAAGCAAGCCAACGATCACAATGAAGTTAGACATTCTACTAGAGAATGAGTCAAATACACTGTTTCTGTTTTATCTGTTTTTTTCTGCTGTAGATCAGTGAAAATCTTTTTTTCAAAAAATTTTCAATCATTTGTAACAATTTTGAACATCACAATTTTCAAATTTTGCGAATTATATTTAATTTTTCAACATTTTTAAATTTTATTTGAGAAAAGAAGATTTTTACATGTAACAGTATGCATGTATTACATAAATAATCATCACAACAATTTGGGACATTGATTTTCAACATATTTGCTTGTAGTAGAGTTCTCTAATCTACATGAAAAGTTCGAGGTACAACAAGGTTTCAGGTGTTGAATGTACTTCCTGGTATGGAGTGGTACACCACCAGTTTCTTACATGATCGAGTCTTGGAGTACTCGTACCTACAGGCAAGTAAAGCTACATGTGTATTCCTACACTATTCTTATTCTCATAATTAGCATCCCAAGGAAATATTTGCATCTACCACAAATGTGAAATACGTTGCCGAATTGACGAAGCCATGACTATAAGGCAACTGAAACCATCTCTGAATGGCACCTCATCATGCTATCATTACAGTGTCTTCATGTAATTGACTACTTGAATATCATACAAAACCGATAATGCATTAAGTCGCCCGCAAAACATTATTTTCGATTTTCAGATGTTCAAGTTTAGCTCTTTCTTGCGGCACCATTTCTCAACATCAATCAATTCAGATCGGATCTCATCATGAATATCAATGTTCTTTGCTAGTGATGAGATCCTGAAATTGTACAAATTCCAATCCTGAAGTTGTTGTGAGATTAAAAGAGACATTCAAATTGGTAGGCCCCAACACACCACTTCATAACATCACTATTTCTCAACATCAATCAATTCAGATAGGATCTCATCAATTGATAGGCCCCAACACACCACTTCAATCGCCGGTTCCAACCGAGGGATCCACATCCAACATATTCGATTTGGTTGACTCACATGTCAGCGAAGATCCATCAACACCACCGATAGAGGCACGCATTAGTGCCAAAGTGTGGAACGCTCCAGAAAAAGAAGCGGCTAACTGAGAACTAACTAACCGCTAACCACAAAGCGGCTAAAGTTAAGACTCGAACCTGACGACGAGATACTGAAGAATTTGATAGAGTTCTCCTTTATTGAAGCAGAAACTCCGAGACAATATCCCGATGCGCCGCGAAAGACGAGGGTCAGTGTGCAAGTGGACCTGCGGAAGATACCACTGATCCTGATCTTGGACAATTGGTAGATTCTAACTTTCAGTATCGTGGCTCTCTCATTTATTCTCTTTAAATATTATTGTCAATATGAGTACAACAATTGCTGTCTTGATTTCTTTTCAAGTGGAAGTTGGAAGTTCCGATTACAGTTTTGAAAGTACATCTATTTACATATGAGGATGGAAAGACATGTAGTTCCTCTGGAAAGTGTCATACATAGTGCATACAATACAACATTAGAATGAGAATGAAAAGAGCTTTCGAATGATATAAGGTATGTACCCATTTCCTCAAAAAAACTTATTGACAAAACTGTATGACAGCGTTGAAGATAGACAAACGATGGAAAAAAATTGACTCTTAAACATTTTCCAAAATCGATCTAGTTTTCAAACGCATGTAACTCGTCAAGAAGGTATCATACATAATGCATACAATATACCATTACAATTACAATGAAAAGAGCTTTCCAGTGATATAAGGTATGCACCCATTTGCTGAAAAATCCATGTTGTATGCACGTGTATGCAAATGGACAATTTCCAAGTTTTTCTCGAAAAATGACTCATTTTTCCAGATTTTGACCAAGTTCCAAACTTGAAGTTTACAACTCAAATTTATCACAATGCTTAACACTAAACACTTTTTTTTCTAAGTTTATAAGTAGGTACATCAATAAGTTCTAAACCTAAAGAGATAGAAAATAACTTGATCAAAATTAATGGACTTTAAGTTATGATTATGAAATTTATTTGAGACTTAAGCTATTCTCCTTTGTATAATATTCACTACTACGATGTGACTTGAAACAATTTGAATGTTACTTTTTTCTAAGTTCATAATATGTACATCAATATGCTCTAAAACCTAAATTTAATAAGTTTACATTTAAGTTATTTTACGTTTTAAATATGGATTTATTTTTACAGACATGACACGTCCCAGCTGCTTGCCACGACAATCTTTCACTACTGTGAAACCTCTAAACAGGCGGTCCGGCATGCCATGACAAGCCAGCATAAGAACTGCACGTTCCGTCAGGAGTGCAGTTTTCTTTACTGCCTATCGTGTAAAAGTTATGTCCGGACAGACTTGGAGGCGAAAGGAGAGAATCCTAAGAAATTCATAAAGACCCATACGAAATGCGCATTAAGAAACGGGCGAGAGGGCAGAAACCTCACTTGCCTTGAGGAGAAAAAGCGGGTTGAGAGGCTGTTCGCCAATCCTCAGCCAAGTACAGGAGGAGTCCTCAATTGACATGCCCAAACCGAAGCCGAAACCTAGACCAAGTCCCGCAAGTACATCGACACCGATTCCGACTCCTCGGATAATGATATTGACGTGAGTTCATATTTAGAATATTAGCAGTAACATAAGTTAAAGAAAATATTTAGAGTTCAAAACTTATAGGGAAAGTTGACTTCTGTTGTATTTTTTCATGTATAATAATGTGCATGTCTTTTCACCATTTCAGATCAGGAAGCCACCTGCTAAGAAGTTAAAAGTCGGGCAGAAGCCATCGGTTCCTCAAAGGAATGTAATTTTGAAATACCAAATCAGCAATTTAGCTTTTCATATGTATTTTCCGTTTTACATACTTTAACTATGTTTCATTTCTATCTACAGGTAGTCGCTAGTACGCCCGCATGTAGCAGCTGGGTTGCGAAGCCTACGCCTCCTTCACAGAGTGTAAGTAATAGAAAATTATTTTAGTCATATAAAATAACATGATTAGATTACTAACTTAGGTCACATGCATACATTCAAATTCGAGAGGAATTTAAAACGTATTTTCCTTTGTAGAGCTACCGATCGCTCTCTCTAAAGAAGAGCATGCGATCGAACCTCCTTGGCTTAACTCTTGCAACTACGACCTCAATGGAGGATAATGAGGAGCGCCTGTACTCCATCCGGGACTCTTCTTCAGATGAAGAATACGGAAGTATCAATCATAGGAATAGGCTAATAATCCTAACTCTAATGTTATCACATCGAACTCGTGATGTTATGTCCCTTTCATTAATTCATATTTCTGTTTTTCAGCACCAGCTGACACTTGTTCCTGGAAAGGAGATCCTCTTCTCCCAAATCCGTGCCTCACCCAGCATTGAGGTCAGCTTCCCACCCTCTCCAATTCTACACCGCGCCCCAACCCCACCTCAACCACAATTCGATGACTACTGGGTCCCATCGTCCCCACCTGCTCCTACGCCGATGGCCAATAGATCAACTCCAACTATAATCCTCTCCCAACTTGTGATCCTTTATTTAACGTTGATCTCGACGAGACGGTCGAGTCAGTGGTCGAGGTATCCGTAACTGTGTCGACGGAGGACTAAGTGCGTCACCTTGACCGTAAGTTGCGCCAACAGGAGGAACGCGAGACGGCTCTTCGCGCTGACTGCAAGTCTTTGCTTGAGTCGTTCCGCAAAATTTCGCAGGCCAACCTGCAACTGTCGCAATCGATAGCGAAGCGTGATAAAATAATGCATGTTGAGCTATCGAAAGCGGCTGTCATCAACAAAGTACGCATAACACAAGTCGATGACTTCTCAGGGTGTCATGGACATTGTTGTCACGTCAAGGTGACACATAGTGAAATCATCTTTGACGACTTCTTTTTTGGACTTTTTTTGAAAAAAATTACTTGCACACTTTGTATGTCTTTTTATTCATGTATTTCAGTGGACATATAAGTCTAAGGTTGAGAACAAATTCCATTGGTTGACGTCATTGGCTACGTAATATAAGATGTAGACAGCATATATATAGACGTAAATTGTTAATCCTCAATGATCATCCTGGTTGTCTGCTCTAAGTGTGGAAAGAAGTTTACAATTGATAGGAATTCAACGCGTCATGAAAAATTTTGAAACTAGGAATAAAGCATAAGCGTATTAAGTGTCCATATGAAACCAGTAGGAAAGATAATTTGAAAAGACGCAGTCTTATATGTTGCAGTCAAGAAGGAATAGGAACAAATAATACTAATTTACCAACTTGTAAATTATGAAACTTTTAGGCATTGCTGCTCTCACTGTGGTAAGAATTATAATAGCATAAGTAGATTCCGTCAACACAATAATTTAAATGATACGAACGTCGAAATGAGTAGTCACCATAATGATGGAACACTCAGCCTTAGTGAAAGCGCTTTTAGCGGACGTGCTCGCGTGTATGACATTACACCAACCATTCAAACAATAGATGCAACATCTTTTTTATTCCATATGCGAACCTTACTAGAAAATTTAGTTAATGACTTGCGAACTAGTCTTCAACTATGTGGACAATTAATTGTTCAAATTCGCTATGTCCGTTCTAGTCCTCAAGAGGAAGAAACTTTTCTCGCGCACTTCACCTCATCAAATTATATATATGACTTAGACACATGGTTTCAGGATAATTTGAATAGTTTATCAAATCATGTTTCAGCTTTTGCAAATAGAGGAAGCATTTGGGTTATTGATAAAGAAGAAAATGTACAAATCAATTTAATTACAACTTCTCTACTATCTGGTGGTAAAATGACTACCTTGCCTAAAAAGTTAAGAAGTTCTAAAATTGTAATAAATGAAAATTCAAATGACTGCTTCATGTATTCTATCTTCTCCTACTCACTACTTGTCACTATCTTGTCCTACTCACTACGATGAAGTTACTCATTCAAAGATAAATGAGGTAAGCTCATATAGAAAGTGGACATCTGAATTGGTTATGGATGACATTTCCACGCCAGTATCAATAAAGGACATTCCTAAGTTTGAGAAAAACAATGACATAAAAGTAGATATCCACTTGTATGAAAATTGTCTCAAGGGAGTAAGATACAATATCAATTTCATTGGCAAAAGAACCGTTAATATTTTGCTAGTGCTACATAAAGGTTTTATCCATTATTGCCGCATACGAAAATTATCTAGACTATATACCAAATTTTACACAAGTCGCAAGATTTTTTGTGAAAGATGCACTCAATCCTTCTCAGAGAGAAGCGTTCTACAGCAACAGTTTTAATTCTGTAGTCATGGTAAGGCACAAATAAAAAAAATGCCTAACAATCTAGAAGTTCAGATAAGTAGTACTGATCATCAACTCAGTCCACCTTTAGTCATATACGCCGATATCGAGTGTTTAACAGAAAATGAAATTCATAAACCTGCAGCTGTAGGTGTGCACCACGTCTGGCATGAGGCACTTCAGTCGACCTATAACAACACCTGTTATCTGTTTGAAGGGGAAAATTGCATCGCTGAGTTCCTACATCATTTAGAAGATGTTGTCCAAAATTTATATCATAATCAAAATATCATGACCAGAATGCCGATGCAATTGACAAAAGTGGAAGAAACTTCTCATAAAAAATGCCGAAAATTGCAATCAATGCAAGACAAAATTTAATGAAGATATAGCAAAGGTTCGTGATCACGATCACATAACCGGAAAGTACAGGCAAGCATTATGTTCAAAGTGCAATTTGCGACGAGAACTTCTTGTTTTCTGTCACAATTTCAAGAACTATGACAGCCCTATTGTTTGTTAAAAAGGAATTTGTTAAAAGAAATCTTGGAAGTTAGATGTTATGGCAGCTAGTGCTGAGAAATATTACTCTATCATCAAAAATTCCAGTAAGCGAATATAATGGAAAGCCTGTATATTTTAAATTAAAATTTTTGGACTCATCAGTTTCTGAGTGCATAACTTGCTGAATTAGCCAAAAGTTTGAAAGTGTAGAAATGACTTTGTGTGTAAAACAAAGTTGTTTAAGAAACAAGAGTGTACAAACATGTAGAAGCGCTGCGAAATGAATTTACAAAATTAACTGATGACATTCTTTACGAAAAAGGAGTGTTTCCGCACTCATATTTTAGTAGTTTGGCAACTCTAACGGAGCTGTCTTCCTCCTCGAAGGGAAATTTACAACGATCTTACTCTTGAGCATTGCAACGATGTATATTATAAGCACGCAAAAAAAACATGGAATGCGTTTAATTGCAAAACATTTGGAGACTACATGCTTGCATACCTCAAGTTATATGTCTTGCTGTTGGAAGACATTTTTTGAGACATTTAGGAAATTAAGTCAAGATGAAGATCATGTGGATCCAGTTCATTTTGTTATCCTTCATCACCTTAGCTTCACATCAACATTGAATTTTGCTTCGAATGATCTCCCACACTACATTCAAGATGAGTGCAAGTATAATCCGTTTGAGAGGGGGATCCGAGGAGGTATGACGTTTACAAATATTCATAGAGCGCGTGCTCGTATTTCAGAGTTGCAAAACAATTCACAAGAGAGACGTCATTCAGCATATTTAGACGTCAACAACCTTTACGGTTCGTCGTTAAGTAAGAATCTCTCAGATTCAAACTTCAAATGGCTTCATGAAGGTCAAGTACTGTATTTCTCAAATGAGGAAAACATTCAAAATATTCATAATGAGGCTGATATAGGTTATGTCTTTCACTTAGATTTAGAATATCCTTCAGACATTCACGATGACACGGCTGATTTTCCATTAGCTCCGGAAATGCAATTGATAGAGCAAAAATGTTTTCTACATACGAGGGTCATCCTAAAAGTTCTCTGTATTGCATTATGAAAAAATAAAAATACGCATCTGTAATCCAAAATTACTTTTATTTAACAGTCATGGGTATCATTACTCAGTATAATGTCCTTCCAGGTCCACACACTTCCAGCGTTTCACCAGCCCGTCAATGCCATCACTGCAACCACCAGATGTCCGGGCAACACATTCACGGTGAAATTCATGATTGACTTCTTCCACGGTGGAAAATCGACGACCACGAAGTTCGTTCTTCACCAACGGGAAGAAGTAAAAGTCACACGGTGATAAATCTGGCGAGTATGGTGGATACTGAAGGATCTCCCAGTCGTACTCATCATTGAGAAGTTGCACCACGTCTCTTTTCGTGTGAGATGGTGCATTATCATGGAGGATTATCGGACCTTCTTCCAGTAAACCTGGTCTTTTTCTGCGGATGGCCGGTCGAAGATGATTGCGAATTAAGTATTTGTAATATTCTCAGTAACTTCTGTCAGTTGTACAGTATGGTCAATAAGGAGCCCATGAACGTCGAAAAAAAAGAAAATTGCGTTTTGATTGGGACGGACTTCTTTCTGATTGCCTTTGTTGGACGTTTGGTCTCATGGCCAGTCCATGAGTAGACTTTTGCTTGAGCTCAGCTCAAAACTCTGTGTCCCATGTTTCACATCACCCAATGAATGCGCAAGAAGAAGTTCCCCCCCTTTCCGTAAAAAAAGTCGGAGATGAGCAGAGCAAATCCGTACACGTTTTACTCATTTGATGATCGTTGATCAGATGGAAAATCCACTTGGCAGCCCCTTTCCGTATTCTTTGTAACTTCTCAGTAAGGGTGAGTTGGATGGAAGAAGAACTGATGCCCACCCGGTTTGCTAACTCCTTACATGTCAAACGGTTGTCTCCTTCGAGTAGTGAGCTCACATGGTCAACATGAACATCGTCACAAGAGGTACTCGGACGACCAGATCTGACTCCATCTTGAACGCCCACAGTTCCACCACAGAAACTCTTGCGCCACTTCCTCACAGTCTCATACGAAGGACAATGTTCTTGCAAACCTTCTTGTAGGATACCATGCGTTTCTACTGGCGACTTATTCAAAGGAACATGAAATTTGGTTAACTGACGAATGTCAGTTTTACAAAAACCTTCGCGCATCTCTTCCCTACTCGTATTCATTTCAATGATCAAATGACAGTCCGGTCAGACAATGAACGATGTTCTTGCGAACCACTAAATTTCTAAGCAATGATCGCGAGTCACAACAATCAACAGCTCCAATTTCAATCAATATGCACAGCCTGACATACCATAATCAATACGTTGTAATATCTGACGTACTTTATGAATTAAACAACAAAACAGAGAACTTTTAGGATGACCTCGTATATGAAGAATTTCTATGAAACTTTAAGACCAAATATGTTTCACAAGCACTAAAAAACTGTTGCTTCAGCAGTTCGATCGAGAGAAAATTATGTTGTTCATTACTCGATTCTAAAATTCTACCTCTGTATGTGAATGAAGATAAAGAAGGTCCATGCTGCAATCCAGTTGACACACAAATCGTGGCTGGGACAATATATTGATATGAATTCGCAGAAAAGAGCTCAATCAAAATCTGATTTTGAAAAAGTGTTTTATAAATTGAACAACAATTCACTGTTTGATAAGACTATGGAAAATCTGAGACGTCGGAGGAACTTCCAATTAGTAAACACAACATTCCAACCATCTAAATTGGCCACTACAATACAGACAATACATCAGTGAGTCTCATACCAGAGATAATATCTAACGAATTGGCTGGATGGAGAACAGATATTGGGTGAATTTGCAGATGTCTCGATGTGCTACCGATGACAATGGCATTATCTCTCAACTTCAACGATTCGGACATCTCCCCTGTTTGGGGCGCATCAGAAAAGAACGCTGCAGTAATGCATGATCCCACAAAGTCAGCAGGTATTGGATAGACTGCTAACCTGCTGTGTGCAAGAGTGGCTCCAGTAAAAGCAGTTCACTTACCAATATTAGCGTTGTGCAGAGCTTTTTATAAGAGTCCTCTCGGACTTCTTATAAAACCAGTTCCTGTCATTACTGTGTAATTCAAGTACGAGTATTTTAAAGAATCTGAAATACATACAAACGTGACATGTTCAACCATTGTGTTAGTCTGGCAATCTAAGCAATATTCAGGGCATTCACCCTTCAGTCATGGGGCTTTGTTTCTATTGACGATAATACACTTGATTGTGCTTCCAGAGAAATAACACCTAGCTAACTACTTACATCAAAGGTCTTCATGGAATTGATCTTTCTGAATGAGTGAGGCAAGTGACAGTTGGCTTCGGTATTCTCGTAATTTAAAGGAAGCGGGAACATAGCTGTTGAAGGTAATTTAAGGATTCGTACTGTCATCGAAGAAACAGACCTTTGGATATACACGCTAATTTGTTTTCTAGTCAGCTGAGAACAGCAGGAAGTAGCGAATAATGGCCTTTGTGAAAATAACGACGTTTTCAGCACAGACAGAATCATGTCCGAATTCGAGACCTACTAATCGTCCGTGTATGTCATCCTGCAGATTTACAAACATCAACACCACATCATTTTCTCATTGCCGATGTTGTAAATGTACTACCCGAACCAAATATGACAGACATTGACATGAAACAGGCTAACTCGATGACAGCTCGTGCAGTCACTGATGCAACAATATTGGTGACATTGGGAGAACAAACATTTGGGTACCTTCCAACAACGACAGAAATGGCTAGACGCCGTTGATGACATATGTATTGGGTCGAAAACATTAGTTGCTGATGACAACTTGCAGCTCTTTCAGTGGCTTATGGGAAGAAAAGGCAAGCGTGCCAATGTGTCCTTTCGCATGTAATAGTTTTAACACTTTTGAGAACTTTCTAAAAAGACACTTCAAATGCATTGAAGATTCCTACATCAAATGTCACGAATCGGATCATCCTCTTCACGATTCAACGTCGCATTATGGAAACCGTCGCATTTTTGTTGAGGCAAGTTGCACAAGACGCCGACAGAACTGTTTTCTTGCTTTGCCGACAATGATTGTAAATAATGTACTTGATCAGGATGGAACTTCTATTACCTTGGGATTTTGATTTTCCCCCTGAAATACAAATACTCTCAAAGTGCAGGTGGGGTTGTACGTGTGGCAAGTATCAAGACATTGAAAAGAACAGTGAACAGGCCAGTTTCAAAGCTGCGCCTCTAATTCCTCTCGTAGACTTCGGTTGAAGGTTGTGCTGCTCTTTCTCGGTGAGCGAAATGTATGGTCCTGATTGCATTGAAGTTCTATTCGGATTGTATTTCATTTACCTAGTGCACCTTCATATGTGTGCCGAGTGGTTCATTTCTCAATATAAAATTCCTATCTCTGTGTCGCTTGATTTTACTGGCGGCGATTAGGAGTGGTCATGAGTCATGCTTAGTGCCATGAACGTGTTGTAGATATTTTTTGTGTCTCATGCATGACATGACTCTTAATAGAATTGTAGTTTTGATGTCTGGCAACTTGATTGATTATACCTGGGTGCAGAAAGAACATATAGTTGTGCTATATGCAGACTGGAGAATGTTCAAGATAAGGCAATAGTTTCCAAAATTTAAAGATATCATGCTCAATAAGGACATTGAGGTCAATCCAAGTTGGTGTTTGATGACGGCTGATTCCAGAACGAAAAATAGTTAGATTTCGCAAACACATTTTGCCATCTGACACCCTCGCTACAAGACAAGCAAATACATGCTTATAAGTGAAAATGAATAGATTCTAATAACTGTTTTTATTATACCACCAAATCATGATCAACATAATCTCCGAGAAAAACACAAATGCAGTTATAAAATCACACAACAATATACATGAAAGTTCTCCAAATTATCTCGTAAGAATGTCCCACTATGAACTTCCCGAATTACTGTTTAAATATGATGAGTTGATGCTTCGCCAAACAACCGGAATCCGAAAGCGACTTCCCGCTTATCTCACAAATTAACTGCCTGTCTCCTGTGTGCATTCGCCGATGCCTCACCAAACTACTTGAATCGGCAAATGACTTCCAGCATGAATCACAAATAATGTCCCACTATGAATTTGCCGAATCATTGTTTGAATATGATGAGTTGATAACAAGTTTTCTATCACTTCACAAACAATTTATCAAAACACATTTTTTGAACGTCCACTAGAGTCTACCCACTCACTACAGACCTGTAGCAAAACTTAAAGATGACTGCTTATCCCTTGTGCAAGCTGATGAGCTACCAAATTACTTGGTAGACTTCCACATGACTCACAAATTAGCGGCCTGTCACCTGTGTGTATCCGAGGATGAGTTTCCAAACTTCCTGCTTGTGCAAATGACTTCCTGCACGCTTCGCAGAGGAACGGCCTGTCTCCTGTGTGCATTCGCCGATGCCTCACCAAACTACTCGAATCGGTAAATCACTTCCCGCATGAATCACAAATAAACGGTCTGTCACCAGTGAGTAGTCGACGATGCTTCATCAAGTCACTTGAAATGGCAAATGACTTCCCACACGACTCACAAATGAACAGTCTGTCACCTGTGTGCATCCGCTGATGAGATTTCAGATGACCTCTTTGGGTAAATGACTTTCCCCACGCTTATTATACGCGATAGATAGAAAATTAAATTCAATCACAGGGAGTAATAGAAGTTTTGACACAAAATCCTTCAATTATTCAATGGATAACCGCGAGGAAATAAGTGGGTATGAATCATACTATGATTTGAGTATGAATTTTTCATACGATGAATACATATACTTCATACTATGAAAATTTCATACTATTGCTAAAAATTTAGGTCTTTACACTTTTTGCTTACAGAGTTAGCTGTTTACTTACTAGAGAACTTGCTAGCCGCAAAGAGCAGGCAGATGATATCGATGAACAGACAAACGATGAAGACGAAGAAGAGACTATTGTGAATGAGCATGTTGATTCATCAGCTAAGTATTTCATTATCTGACGATCGAACCTAGGTCATTTGTCTTGTAGATGGTTTACTGTGAAGGCTGTATGGATTATATTTTGCAGTTGGTGTGGACTAAGAATAGTCAAAAAGTTTTGGAAATTCGTACTATTCTAATTCTAGTAATAATTAGTCATGAACCATCACAATGCAGCGGTTCTCATTTGTCCCTTATATTTAAGCTTGAAGATTGACAGAATGACCTCAGATTTGAACAGCTGAAGCACTATTTCCTTTGCAGCCGCAAATATTGCGTTTCGCCTTCAAGAACCCATCACTGCGGTTGGAAATGGTTCAAACTACCGTATGATATCGAAATGGTTGAGCAAGATAAAGAACGGCAGAACAGATTGATCTGCGCCTATTTATCATGGTTTTGTCTTGCGGCTGTTAAATGAGATATCAGTGTCAATGCTCAAGGCTGGGCATAATAGGGGATATGTCCAGATTTAAAAATTAGAGCTCTGAATAACTTAAGTCACCAGCACTGCTCTCTCCTTAAGTATTCTAGATCTTCATTTTTATCAAGTATATGCAGTTTCCACTATCCATATGCCCAGCCAGGAGCATTGACATTATGATATTTCTGTTATCAGCCGCACGTCAAGGACATGATAAATAAACACATATCAACCTGTTCGACCAATTGGATATCACGCGTTATTTTGGCCCATTCAATCGTTACTGATGAGCAGGGACCTTAGGATTCTGCGAAGCGCAGATAATCGCAGAAAATGCAGAAAACGATGGAAATCGCAGATTTTCTACAATTTGAATAAAAGTACGTAGACCTCTTTCTTTATGCTGTTTTCGCTTCAATTATGGTATTTATATCAACTACAGGTCTTCATCTCCATTATAATATCGCGTGCCCATGATCAGCAGCTGCTGCGATGGTAAGTGGCCTATCTATGTTGGGCTTGCAAAAGAAGCATCACCAGCAAACATTTTGAAATTTTGGGTATCAGTTCTGAACAGAGTTCCACATCTAGCTGCGGCAGTGGTGCTTCGACTTCAATTGCTTGTTAATAGCGCTGATGTTGAGCAATCTTTTAGTAGTTAACGTAATGTATATACATGTAGGAGACAAAATCTTAAAGACGGCAACTTGAAAGACATGCTGAAAATTACTTTCAACTTTTTTTTTTTGATTTTGATCCATATATTCTATTAAAATTCATTTGGACATCTGTCTTTTATATGTACATACAGAATACAGTGTAGTACCAGTCATAGTAGGACCACTTCTATAGGCTATGTATACGAAATATAGAGCCTATGTGGTATATGCACTGGGATATATACCTATTATATCTGAGCATAATTTTATTCAGAACAAGTTTATTCAATATGTAGTTAATTACTGGTTGCCTAATAATATTATAATACGAATTATGCGAACCTTACTAGTTGTTATTTTAAGAAATAGGACCACAAAAGTTAGATCGCAGAAAAACGCAGAATTTGCGAAAATCGGGCGCAGAATATCGAAATTTCGAGCGCAGAATCCTAGGGTCCCTGCTGATGAGCTCTTGTTGGGCGAAAAACAATGTCTACACCTGCTAAGGAAGCAGGAGTTTTAGCTGTATAAGGATGTGGTTATTCTTCTATTCTACATGACCAGGCAAAGTGGCACTCTGCTGTCAATCAATCGAAACATAAAGTTAAATGAAATTGTTCACCACGCCAGCATAAAGTACATCCCTTAAGTCAACTGGGGAAGTTGTCAAGTTTCCACCACTGAAGTCGGTACTGTGCTTACTAACCCTCCATGACGAATGATGGATAAACGTTCGCGAGTTAACAACGATTTCTTTTAGTCCATCGTCAGAATTTGAGTAGTCTTCAGTGAAGAGTGCGCAGGTGCATTGTCTGCCTTTTATATATGTATGCCTACAAATAGACCTGTGTTACTTACTTGTACAATACTAGTATAGATTGCATTTTGCAACACTGAATTCTGATTTCTATGCCAATTTTGGGAAGACATGCAACCGATGCCTTTCCAGGATATTATCAGTAGGTCCCAAACTTGAAATATTCAGAATTTCCAGAAGGGAGGATTAGATCTAAGATTCTCTTGACATCGCTTATTTCAAGTATTGATCCTCAGATGTGCCACTCATTCAATTAAAGACAGTTTATTGAATCCCACTTGATAATCACGATGTGAATAATTTATTTATCATACTCCGCTCATGCCGTCATTCTCAGGCCTGATAACTTCCAATATTTTGTGTTTATACCTCTATATTGCAAAAGATTTTCTCTAATTTCTCTTGCTGTAGAAAGCCTTCACAGTATTTTGATCACATGCACTTTATGCACTGATTTTATGCATTTAACGTGAGAACTTAAACATTATTTCTCAAAAATTAAAATTCAATTCTGAAAATAAAGAAAATATTATTATTATAAACTCTATCTCTTCGTAATCATAAGCGTAAAGATCTCAATGATCAGCATACGAAGAAAAGATATACACTGTAGAATTATTTAATACGATTTAGTATAGATGATTACAATACGAAAATTCGGGCAGAATTTAGGCATGGAACGAACCCCTGCGCGGATGACAGATAGCAGTATGAAATTTTAATAGTATGATTTGCGTATAAAATTTTCATACTATCAACTGCGCATGAAATCTTCATGCTATGATTTGCGTAGAAAAATATTTCATTTTCGTACTATGACAATAGTATGAATCATACGGGTGAATCATGCGCTATCATACTATTTTCTCGCGGGTTATACATTAAAAGATTCAGTTTCTCGATAAAAGTAAGTGATTGAATTATTATCAGTAAATTTCAAAAGCACTTTTGCCAAGCGATAATCATGGCTACATGAAAGGCAAGCACATGCACAAAGGTGAAAATAACAGACTCAAATATTTGTTTTCATCACAACACCAAATAATGATCTACACAATCATAGAGAAAACTACACATACACTTATAAAATCACAGAAATATACATGCCCTACAAATTAATGTCTCACAATTATATCCGAATAACCAATTAGAATTTCAAAATTTCTAAGTACGAACAGACTTACAAACGCTTTCTTGAGTTCTTCATCACTTGTCAGACAAGCTTCACAATTGCTTTATACCGACTACCGATTCCTCATAAAACTTATAGTCCGGGGGCTGAGGGGGGTTGAGTGTGCAAAAATATGTCCCCGCATTTTGACTCTTGATTCTTGTAAAGGACCCCTAGGATGATAAAAAAAACTTGGGTAGACATTCCAGATCGAGGACCTTGACCCCTAAAATCAAAATGGCGTCCAAGATGGCCGCCACGTCATTGCTGTCATAATAACAGAGCATAAAAGTCACAAAGCATAGTGATAATGGAGTCTAATCCTAGGTTAAGAGGGTCAAGGAATCTATTGAGACTATTTACAAGCCAATTCAACCATCTCATGGTCAATTAAATGCAAAATGGCCGCCCCATGAGACCACCAAAATCCAAGAAATATTCATTTTTATGCTAGTTTGATGCTTTTGGCTACAGAAGTACCATACGGAGTCTAATCCTAGGTTAACAGGGTCAAGGAATCTATTGAGACTATGTGCAAGGCAATTCAACCATCTCATGGTCAAATAAATGCAAAATGGCCGCCCCATGAGGCCACCAAAATCCAAGAAATATTCATTTTTTATGATAACTTTATGCTTTTGGTTACAGAAGTACCATGGCATAGTGATAACGGAGTCTATTCCCAGGTAATCGGGGTCGAGCAATCTATTGAGACTTTTTCTTAGATCGGCTTACGGCACCGTTTGTTTCTTCTTCCCAAAATGTTTACTTAAGCGATAAAAAACAATAGAAAATTTCAAATATTTTACTATGGTATTTTCCATTGAAGTTTATCATACAGGGGCTTCGCACCATTTGAAGATCTTCTAATATTTACAATTTCATACATTTGGGCATTTTATACATTTTTTACATTTGAAATACAGAAACGTAGTTGGAATTCGAAACAAATAATTAATGCAGTATGAATAAGTTCTGCAAGAGTTATCAGAAAGAAGATATATGCCTAATTAGGATTTCGACAGCTATTGTCAGTAGAAGTGGCGTATGCTTGACATTTACAGTATTCACAACAGCCAACGTTGGCCTCCCTACAAGGACATAGTCGCGTAGCACACTTTTGACACATACACTTCAGCACCATCTCTTCAGGTAGATCCCGTTCATGTTTCTTTGGCACCAAATATCCGTTCTCCGTCATGAACCCAAAGTCCTGTGGATTGGGCGAAGTATTTCTCAGCCAATTTATTTGAATGTATGCAGCGTAGAAAGCACGGTAGATATGGCCCCTCGTTGCAGAACTGGTCGGCGGAAGATCGATTAGGGATGTAGATTGTCTATGGAGAAACATGTGGTGACGCAAGCAATCCATAGTTTCGATACCATGATCTCCTCGATGAAGAACTTGTACCAAGTACCTCTCGGCGTTTGGAACGCACGCTTCCACATTAATCTGGGCTTGTCCGAAATCCTTCAAGTAACGAATTGGATCAGCCTTGATTGCAGCTGCTTTCGTACCGAACTTGCTGGTGGTATCACATCCAGACAATGCATGAATTGCTGGGAGAACTTCGCGTATGAAACGGCCAATCTTGGCTGACACAATGTGTAATGGGATGTACCTGGTTTTGTCTCCAGCCCCACCTCTCGACCAAAGCTCCTGGAGTCCGTTCGATGCGAAAATATGGCAGAAATGCAAGGCAATAACAAAAACATCCGTGTCATTGGATAGAATCGCTATTCGCTTGCATCCGTTTCTGATGGCGTGCAGAGCATGGGGAATTATGCGGATGTCTGCCTCTTCGTGCTCCGTATCCAATTCAGGGGGTTTAATTGACCATGAGATGGTTGAATTGGCTTGTAAATAGTCTCAATAGATTGCTCGACCCTGATAACCTAGGAATAGACTCCATTATCACTATGCTATGGCACTTCTGTAGCCAAAAGCATAAAATTATCATAAAAAATGAATATTTCTTGGATTTTGGTGGTCTCATGGGGCGGCTATTTTATTCTTTATATTTTATTTTATTTTTCTCTGACATGTCAGGAGTATACAAACAATACTACGATACAACGATACAAAAGAAATAAAAGAAACGATCCACAATTACATACAAAGATGAGAAATACACGATTTTGAGAGACGGCGATCAAAGAAGTCCAATTTTTCAACACTATTTGCAACTGAAATGGTTCGTGACATAAAATCGTTCTTCCGAATCACCCAACGGGATTTCCGGGCCGTCGTGAATGTCTTCGTGTGTCTAGTTCGTCTCGCGGAATGTTGAGGTGTATAGCAGACACAAGTTGCGGGCAATCTAACTTACTGTGAAGGATTTTGTAGAACACAGTTAGGTCTCTCACAGTCCATCTATGTTCCAATGTGGTCAGATGAAACTGGTCACATAGAGTAATGTAGTCCTTTGAATCGTACAACTGCTTTGTCTGGAAACACATGAACTTAATAAACTTCCGTTGAACACGTTCAACTTTTTGAATGAGATACTTGGAAGATGGTGAACAGATTGAGGAACAGTAGTCTAAGTGCCAGCGTATATAAGCGTTATACACAACTTTCAAAACTTGAACGTCACGAAACGATTTAATATTTCTGCGTATGAAACCAAGCATGCGAAATGCTTTACTCACAATATGGGAAATATGTAGAGAAAAAGACATATTAGACGAATAAAAAACGCCGAGATCCTTAATGTGTTCAACACGTTGCAGAGAAACAGAGTTGATAACATAGTCGAAAGTGATATCGTATACTCGCTTGAGTGAAAAATTGACATGAAGGCATTTCTTGACATTTAGTTGAAATCTCCATCGAACACACCATTCAACAAAACGCGATAGGTCAAGCTGTAAATCAAAACAATCGCTCAAACACGAAATGCGCTTGAAAATTTTAACATCATCGGCGAACATCAAACAGTTACTGGTATGAATACATTCGGGAAGATCGTTTACGTACATGAGGAACAACGAGGGACCCAGTATCGAACCTTGTGGAGCACCCGAAAATACTGGGACCCACTGCGACTCATCGCCGCTCACAACAACGCGTTGGTGACGACCTCTCAGATAGCTTGCAAACCATTCGAGATCATTGTGCGTAATGCCGAAATGATTCTTCATCTTTAAGAGAAGATGAGCATGAGATAAGGTGTCGAATGCTTTGCGGAAGTCAGTATACTCGTAGATTGTGTGGACTTGGAGACCATTGCATTTAATTGACCATGAGATGGTTGAATTGGCTTGTAATTAGTCTCAATAGATTGCTCGACCCCGATTACCTGGGAATAGACTCCGTTATCACTATGCCATGGTACTTCTGTAACCAAAAGCATAAAGTTATCATAAAAAATGAATATTTCTTGGATTTTGGTGGCCTCATGGGGCGGCCATTTTGCATTTATTTGACCATGAGATGGTTGAATTGCCTTGCACATAGTCTCAATAGATTCCTTGACCCTGTTAACCTAGGATTAGACTCCATTATCACTATGCTTTGTGACTTTTATGCTCTGTTATTATGACAGCAATGACGTGGCGGCCATCTTGGACGCCATTTTGATTTTAGGGGTCAAGGTCCTCGATCTGGAATGTCTACCCAAGTTTTTTTAATCATCCTAGGGGTCCTTTACAATAATCAAGAGTCAAAATGCGGGGTCATATTTTTGCACACTCAACCCCCCCTCAGCCCCAGGACTATAAAGCAAAAATAGAGAATTGACTTGTCTTCGCCATTTCTCGTCACTTGTGCATCCGCTGATGAGTTAAACTATTACTTGAAACAGCAAACGACTTGCCGCACAACTCACAAATGAACCATCTGTCACTTGTGTACTCATCCTCCGATGAGCTGTCAAACCACTTTGTTGTTTAAAAGACTCAAATCAACAGCCTGTCACGTGGATGTAATCGACAATGCCTCATCAAGGCACTTCCATCTGCAAAGCAAATCCCACACGACTCACAATACATGCACAGTAAAAGCAAAAACTGATACAGTTCACTACCAATATTATTACCATTTCAATTCGATCTCAACATACTGCATTTATATATAAAACGTGTATCTGATAGAATAAAAATACTACGACGTTCCATCTCATATCGCCAAGATAAACACACATTGAGTCGTTAAATATCACTGAAATGCACATTACCTATGAATTTGAGTTTTACAATGATCACCCGAATATGCAGTTCTCATGTAAAATATTTGCCAGACGACAAACTTAATGAATTCTGCATTCATCATCACAAATCAAAAGATTCATTTTTAGAAATGAGTCCGGTTCGGTTTAACACGCCAACTAAATCACCTCACGAATAAATTTTCTCCATTATCTCCTATCTTTTGTGAATCCGAAGATGTTTTACCAAATGACGGGTCTGGACAAACGACTTCCCACACGAAGGACAAATGAACGGCCTTTCACCTATGTGTATTCTCCGATGCCTCATCAAACTATTTGAATCCGTGAACGACTTCTCGCATGTCTCACAAATGAACGGCTTGTCTCCTGTGTGAATTCGCCGATGCCTCACCAAACTACTCGAATCGGTAAATGACTTCTCGCATAAATCACAAATGAACGGTCTCTCACCTGTGTGAACAACGACAGAAATGGCTAGACACGGTTGATCACATCTACATTGGCTCGATAGCATTGACTGCTGATGAAAATTCACTACTCCTTCTGTGGTTTATGGGAAGAAAAGGCAAGCGTGCCAATCCGCCATTTTCATGCGAAATTGTACTAACACTTTCGAGAACTTTCTAATAACATACTTCAAATGCATTGAAGATTCCTACCTCAAATGTCACGAACAGGATCATCCTCTTCACAATAAATCTCACATTATAGAAACCGTCGCATTCTTGTCAAGGCAAGTTGCACAAATCGCTGACAGAACTGTTTTCTTATTTTGTCGACATTAATTGTAAATAATGTACGCGATCAGGATGTAACTTCTATTACCTTGCGATTTTGATTTTCATCCTGAAATGCAAATACTCCATCTCACTAGTTTATGTTCGCAAAAGCGCAGGTGGTGTTGTACGTGTGGCAAGTATCAAGACAGTGAAAAGAACAATGAACCGTTCAGTTTCAAAGCTGCGCCTCTAATTCCTCTCGTAGACTTCGGTTGAAGGTTGTGCTGCACCTTCCCGGTGAGCGGAATGCATGGTCCTGATTGCATGTGAGTTCTATTCGGATTGTATTTCATTTGCCCATTGTCCCTTCATATGTGTGCCGAGTGGTTCACTGTTCAATATAAAATTCTTAATGGAATTGTAGTTTTGATGTCTGGCAACTTGATTGATTATACCTGGGTGCAGGAAGAACATATAGTTATGCAACATGCAGACTGGAGAAAGTTCATTGTGAGGCAACGGTTTCCAGTTTGAAAATTATAAGACATCATTCTCAATAAAGACGTTGATTTCAATCCAAATTGGTGTTTGATGACGGCTGATTCCAACACGAAAAATAGTTAGATTTCGCAACCACATTATGCCATCTGACACCCTCGCTACAAGAAAAGCAAATACATGCACTAAAGTGAAAATGAATAGATTCTAATAATTGTTTTCATTATACCACCAAATCATGATTAACATAATCTCCGAGAAAAACACAAATGCAGTTATAAAATCACGCAATAATATACATGAAAGTTCTACAAATTATCTCGTAAGTATGCCCCACGATGAACTTCCCGAATCACTGTTTAAATATGATGAGTTGATAACAAGTTTTCTATCACTTCACAAACAATTTATCAAAATACATTTTTTGAACGTCCGCTAGAGTCTACCCATTCACCACAGACCTGTAGCAAAACTTAAAGATGACTGCTTATCTCTTGTGCAAGCTGATGAGCCACCAAACTACTTGATTGGTTAATAGACTTTCCACATAACTCATAAATAAACGGCCTGTTATCCGCGTTTATCCACCGATGAGTTTCTAAACTTCCTACTTGTGTAAATGACTTCCCACACGTTTCGCAGAGTAACGGCGTGTCTCCTGCGTGAATTCACAGATGCCTTATCAAACCACTTGAGTCGGTAAATGACTTCCCGCATGAATCACAAATAAACGGTCTATTACCTGTGTGTATTCGAAGATGCTTTATCAAGTCACCTGAACTGACAAATGACTTCCCGCAAGTCACAAATGAACGGTCTGTCACCTGTGTGTATTCGCCGATGCTTCGCGAAACTACTTAAAGCGGTAAACGACTTCCCACGGGTCTCACAAATGAACGGCTTGTCTCCTGTGTGAATTCGCCGATGGCTTGCCAAACTACTCGAATCGGTAAATGACTTCCCGCAAGACTAACAAATCAACGGTATGTCACCTGTGTGCATCCGCCAATGATATTTCAGACCACATACTTGGGTAAATGACTTTCCGCACGCTTTCCAGATGAACGGCCTCTCTCCTGTGTGAATTCGCCGATGCCTCGTCCAACTGCTCGGATCGGCAAATGACTTCCCGCAAGAGTCACAAATAAACGGCCTGTCTCCTGTGTGTATTCGACGATGATTCGCCAAATTACTTGAACTGGCAAATGACTTCCCGCATATCTCACAAATGAACGGCCTGTCACCTGTGTGTATTCGCCGATGACTCGCCAAACTACTTGAAACCGTGAATGACTTCCCGCATATCTCACAAATGAACGGCTTGTCTCCTGTGTGAATTAGTCGATGCCTCACCAAAACATTCCCCCCATTTTAGGGATTTCCCTAAAAACATTTTGAAATGCAATTATATGACCATGTAACATTGACTTGCAAGAATACCGCGAGAAGCACACCATCTGACTGTCTACGTCTGCAGTTTTGCATTCAATGACATCCACGAAAAGCCCGTACATCAGGGAGTCTCATACCTGAGATTATACCTAAGGAATTGGCTGAATGGAGAACAGATATTGAGTGAATTTGCAGATGTCTCGATGTGCTACCGATGACAATGGCATTATCTCTCAACTTCAACGATTTGGACATGTCCCCTGTTTGGGACGCATCAGAAAAGGCGAATACTACAATAATGCATGATCCCACAAACTCAGCAGGTATTGGATAGAGTGCTAACCTGCTGTGTGCAAGAGTGGCTCCAGTAAAAGCAGCTCACTTACCAATATTACCGCTGTGCAGAGCTCATCCTCTCGAACTTTTGATAAGAGCAGTTCAGAGATCATCACTGTGTAATTCAAGTATTTTAAAGAATCTGAAATACATACAAACGTGACATGTTCAACCATTGTGTTAGTCTGGCAATCTAAGCGATATTCAGGGCATTCACTCTTCAGTCATGGGGCTTTGTTTCTACTGACGATAATACAGTTGATTGTGCTTCCAGAGAAATAACACCTAGCTAACTACTTACATCAAAGGTCTTCATGGAATTGATCTTCATGAATGAGTGAGGCAAGTGACAGTTGGCCTCGGTATTCTCGTAATTTAAAGGAAGCGGGAACATAGCTGTTGAAGGTCATTTAAGGATTCGCAGTGTCATCGAAGAAAGACCTTTAGATATAGACGCTAATTTGTTTTCAAGTCTGCTGAGAAGTAGAGTATAATGGCCTTTGAAAAAATAACGACATTTTCAGCACAGACAGAATCATGTCCGGATTCGAGACCTACTAATCGTGCGTGTATGTCATCCTGCAGATTTACAAACATCAACACCACATCATTTTCTCATTGCCGATGTTGTAAATGTACTACCCGAACCAAATATGACAGATACTGATATGAAACAGGTTAACTCGATCACAGCTCGTGCAGTCACTGATGCAACAATATTGGTGACATTGGGAGAACAAACATTTGGGTACCTTCCAACAACGACAGAAATGGCTAGACGCCGTTGATGACATCTGTATTGGGTCGATAGTATTGGTTGCTGATGACAACTTGCAACTCCTTCAGTGGCTTATGGCAAGGGTAGGCAAGCTGGCCAATGTGTCCTTTCGCATGTAAAAGTTCCAACAATTTCGAGAACTTTCTAAGAAGACACTTCAAATGCATTGAAGATTCCTACATCAAATGTCACGAATCGGATCATCCTCTTCACAATAAATCTCACATTATAGAAACCGTCGCATTCTTGTTGAAGCACATTTCACAAATCGCCCACAGAACTGTCTTCTTGCTTTGTCGACATTGATTGAAAATAATGTACGTTGATCTGATGTAACTTCTATTACCTTGCGATTTTGATTTTCATCCTGAAATACAAATACTCTCTCTCTCACAGTTTATGCTCGCAAAAGTGCAGGTGCGGTTGTACGTGTGGCAAGTATCAAGACAGTGAAAAGAACAGTGAGCAGTCCAGTTTCAAAGCTGCGCCTCTAGTTCCTCTCGTAGACTTCGGTTGAAGGTTGTGCTGCTCTTTCCCGGTGAGCGAAATGTATGGTCCTGATTGCATTTAAGTTCTATTCGGATTGTATTTCATTTGGCTAGTGCAGCTTCATGTGTGCCGAGTAGTTCATTTCTCAATATAAATTCCCTATCTCTATGTCGCTTGATTTGCTGGCGGCGATTAGGAGTGGTCATGAGTCATGCCCAGTGCCATGGACGTGTTGTAGATATTTTTTTGTGTCTCATGCATGACATGACTCTTAAAAGAATTGTAGTTTTGATGTCTGGCAACTTGATTGATTATAACTGGGTGTAGAAAGAACATATAGTTGTGTTATATGCAGACTGGAGAAAGTTCATTATGAGGCAACAGTCTCCAAAATTTAAAGATATCATGCTCAATATAGACGTTAATGTAAATCCAAGTTGGTGTTTGATGACGACTGACTCCAGAACGAAATAACTGTTGATTGAGATAAAACTATGTGGGTGAATTATGAAAAAAATACATTTCGCAACCACATTTTGCCATCTGATACCCTCGCTACAAGAGAGACAAATACATGCACGGAAATGAAAATGAATTGATTCTAATAATTGTTTTCATTATAACACCAAATAATGACCAACATAATCTCCGAGAAAACCACAAATAAAGTTATAAAATCACACATATACATGGAAGTTCTCCACATTATCTCGTAAGTATGTCCCACAAAGTACTTCCCGAATCACTGTTTACATATGATGATTTGATGCTTCGACAAACTACCAGAATCCGAAAACGACTTCCCGCAGGTCTCACAAATGAACGGCTTGTCTCCTGCGTGAACTCGCCGATGCCTCACCAAACTACTTGCATCGGTAAATGACTTCCCACATGAATCACAAATAAACGGTCTCTCACCTGTGTGTATCCGCCGATGAGATTTTAGATGACCTCCTTGGGTAAATGACTTTCCGCACGTACCGCATATGAACGGCCTGTCTCCTGTGTGAATTCGCCGATGCCTCGCCAAACTATTCGGATCGGCAAATAACTTCCCGGAAGACTCACAAATGAACGGCTTGTCACCTGTGTGCCCGCCGATGAGATTCCAAATTACCTCCTTGGGAAAATGACTTTCCGCACGCTTCGCAGATGAACGGCTTGTCGCCTGTGTGTATTCGCCGATGCTTCGCCAAACTACTTGAATCGGTAAATGACTTCCCGCATATCTCACAAATGACCGGCTTGTCTCCTGTATGACTTCGCCGATGACTCAACAAACTACTTGAATAGGAAAAATGACTTCCCGCATATCTCACAAATGACCGGCTTGTCTCCTGTGTGAATTCGCCGATGCCTCGCCAAACTATTCGGATCGGCAAATAACTTCCCGCAAAACTCACAAATGAACGGTCTGTCACCTGTGTGCATCCGCCGATGAGATTCCAAATTACCTCTTTGGGTAGATGACTTTCCGCATGCTTCGCAGATGAACGGCTTGTCGCCTGTGTGTATTCGCCGATGCTTCGCCAAATTACTGGAATCCGAAAACGACTTCTCGCATATCTCACAAATGAACGGCCTGTCTCCTGTGTGACTTCGCCGATGATTCGCCAAACTACTTGAATCGGTAAATGACTTCCCGCAGGACTCACAAATGAACGGCTTGTCTCCTGTGTGAATTCGCCGATGCTTTATCAAGCTGCTTGAACTGCTAAGGGACTTCTCGCAGAACTCACATTTCAATGTTCTGGCTTCACTTTTGACCTCTGGTATATTGCTCATGCCCGTGTGGACCTGAAACGACAAAAACATACAACATTTAAACGCAAATTAAATATTGTCTTAATACACGAAACGAATGTCAGTCATAAGTCATTGATAACTGAAATTCTGATTCTTGTGTCAGAATTTTTTTGATATTTATTTTACCTAACCAGAAGAAGTATATTTGGTTTCAGCACTGATTATTGTTGAATACAATGCAATACTCCTGACTCATCAACCCGACCGATTAGAACTCATCGATGCATGTGGGTACATTTTGCTGACACTTCTGTTCAGCGGAACTACACGTTGCAGCGGATTGGGTTAAATGCCATTTTCCACACTTTAGATTCAGTTATCAAATTAAGCAAGTCAACGATCCAATGAAGTTAGACATTCTACTAGAGAATTAGTCAAATAATTTGTACCTGTTCAATTAACTGCTGTAGATCAGTGACAATCCGACAACAATTTTTAATGCAATGTATCCCTTCAAACATCAGTGTGGCCAACAATTTTGCGGACTTCGTAAGTTCGTGGTTATGTGAACTTTTGCAATATTGGACGACTTTGAATTTAAAGATGTTCCCTAGTTTTACATGGTGCATGAATTACATACATAATTTATCACAATAATTTGGACAGCGATTTCAACGTATTTCCTTTAAGGAGAGTTCTCAAATTCTACATGAAAGGTCAATGTACAAGTCAATTGAGGTGTTGAATGTACTTCATGTTAATGGAGTGGCTATCAGATAGCCAAGAGTTCGAAAGTGACCACTACAAAATAGTGGTGAAATATTGTAACAAATAAAATGA
The DNA here is from genome assembly GCA_907163375.1 of Prostheceraeus crozeri. Lineage (NCBI taxonomy): Eukaryota > Metazoa > Platyhelminthes > Polycladida > Euryleptidae > Prostheceraeus > Prostheceraeus crozeri. Next base: position 182,465 of record CAJQUW010013695.1, on the reverse strand, counting down.
ACGAAAGAGCAATATCCTGGAACTACTGTGAATTACAAAATCCATTCTTCTTCTAGATGAATGCTTCTGGCATTACCTGTCAGCTTATTTTTCTCCATTTCATGTTGCGCATCGCCCTCGTCTTTGAAATTCAACATCTACTGCTTTCAAATTGCTCGTCGTGGTCTCAGACATGGTCTACACCTTTCAGTTGCATCATTCTACTTGACTGCTTTCTTCAACTTCTCCGCAGCCTCCAGGAGCAACGTATTTGCAGACAAAATCATTTGAGTGCTAGCCTCTTCTTTCTCCAATCTCGCATCCTTCTCTTTCAATTTCTACCGTTTCTTCGATATTTATTTGAATCCAAGGCCTTCCAAACATGGCATTTTGTCGCATTCCTTCCCTTTCTTTTCCCTCTATTTCTCACTTCTTTCTCTCACACTTCATAAGTCTCTGTTCCTCTTCCAAACACAATATGCATTTCCGGATTAGCTTGTCTCCCAAGAAGTATAAAAGCCCTTTGTGATGGAATTACTTCGAGCTTGTTCCCATGAGAATGAATTCAAGACGGAATACCTTTCATTTTGATGGACATTTCTAGTGTCGAAAAAGAGGTCTTGCTATGGGCTCCAAGGCATCTTCCACCTTCGCAATTTTGGTTGTGAACCGCCTGGAGAGGTCGACGGTTTCCCAACGAACATTATCCAATCCACTAATGTTTCTACGATATATTGATGATTGCGTTGTGATTATGGCGACTTACAACAAACTATTGCTCGTGTAAACCAACTTAATAACACCATGAAATTCGAAATGTGTACTCCAGATAATGATGGTTATCTTCCTGTACTTGATACAGTCATCAAAATTCATTACGATGGCGCTGTCGATCATTAATTCTATTGTAAAGAATCAAACAGAGGAATTTTCATTCACTCATCATCACCTCTACCAGCTTCAACTAAGAGAAATGCGATTATAGAGGAATTCCGATGTATGGATAGATTATGCAATTCAGATGACGCTGAACCTTTCGCAGCATCTCAAATGGTTAATAAATTCGCGGATAATGGATATAATCGAACATCTATCCATCCATGAGAGCGAAGTCTAAACGCCGCAAGTGCCAAAAAATGACTTCACTGACTCCTATTTGTTGAAAGTGCCTTTCATCACTGACAAATTCAACTATAGATTACAATACATAATACATAATTCCGATCTTAACATGCGCATCGTAAATAAATCAAGAAATAATTCATCCCAACATCTGAACAAAAATAAGCGCTTCTCAACATGTTCCAAACGCGTATGTACAATCAACGATCCCCAATCATGTACTGCCTTCAATGTGGCTAACAAAGGAGTCTGTGCAATGTGTGTGATGTCTTTTACATGGGCAGCACCACCCGTTTCTTACATGATCGAGTCTCGGAATACTCGTACCTACAGGCAAGTAAAGCTACATGTGTATTCCTACATTCTTCTTATTCTTATAATTAGCATCCCAAGGAAATATTTACATTTACCATAAATGTGAAATACGTTGCCGAATTGACGAAGCCATGACTATAAGGCAACTGAAACCACCTCTGAACGGCAAAGCGGAGTTCATTGACTGTAGGTTGTTCCATATTTAGCCTTCTTCACTGATTTGTACATGTAATTATTTTTCCTTTGTTGTTCCATTGGTCATGCTGTTAGAGCATTCACATCATTGTTATGTTCTATTTTTAATCATTTATGCATGCATTTTGATAATAGTTTCTATACTTCGACATTTGTAGCCGTGCAGTCACTCTTTCATAGACTTGATGTCTTGATTGTCGTGCATATTACCAGTGTGACGTAGATCGATAATGTGAGTGTCATTATTGTCAATTCACCTGACATTGAATGCTTGAACAGCATACCGTATTTGTGAAACATCGCATGACGACGAACTAGTGCTTCGACACGTCGCGAAAAACCGCATATATTTGATAGATTGGTCTTTTACTTGGGAAAATTGATGGATAATAAATACATTTTGAAATGCAATTAAATGACCATGTAACATTGAGTTGCAAGAATACCGCGGGAAGCATACCATCTGACTGTCTACGTCTGCAGTCTCGCATTCAATGCTTAAAGATCATTGGTACACGATATCCATGGATATCCACGACAAGCCCGTACATCAGGGAGTCTCATACCTGAGATTATATCTAAGGAATTGGCTGAATGGAGAACAGATATTGAGTGAATTTGCAGATGTCTCGATGTGATGCCGATGACAATGGCATTATCTCTCAACTTCAACGATTTGGACATGTCCCCTGTTTGGGACGCATCAGAAAAGGCGAATGCTGCAGTAATGCATGATCCCACAAAGTCAGTAGACATTGGATAAAGTACTAACCTGCTGTGTACATACATACATGCATAGTTACGCCAAAAGGCGTCAGATCTTCCGATCTCGGGCTAACTGTCTGACATATGAAATGCCATTTACTTGATCTGGAGCACTAGCGTCTTTAAATAGGCAGTCGACATAGGTCGTAGAATTTGCCTGTCCTCGTCGACGGGGTTCATGTGAAGTCATGAACAAGATGTCTTGAGCCGGTTCACGACAATAGTCTTCTCCTCGAACCAGATGCCCGCACAGAGTCAACCGTCGTTGTAGGGTCTGGCTCGGTCGAATGAGCCCACGCCTTCGATACAGATCGTCGGTCTTTACCTTGTCTGTGTAGCGTATGGAGAAAGCCGCGCGGAGTAAAGCGGAATGGGCGCAGTCCAGTCGCCTCTCGAGAGTCCTTGTTAGAGTCCAGGTTTCCGAATTGTAAAGGAGCACCGACTCGATCACTGATGAGAAGAGTTGAATTCTGAGAGCATTAGGCAACGCTTCACTCTGTAGGACTACCCTAACAGAGCGGAAGGCAGTCCAGGCCAAAGATCTTCGCCTTTCGATGTCAGATTGGATTGATGGAACAACACCGCCGAGATAGACGAATCTGTTTGATCGAGGGAGGCGTTTTACACTACCGTCGATGCCGCGGCACTCGATGTGAACATTGAGATCAGATGGAATAGTCATAACTTCGGACTTCTTGATGTTGATTGACAGGCCCACTTTTGTTGCTGAAGTCTGGAGGTTGGCGACCAAACTCTTTGCTCCCTCGACCGTTGAGGACAATAGTACGAGGTCATCAGCATATGCAAGGACAGACAGACGCTTTTTGGGATGCCGCAGACTCCTCCGACGGCTTAGAAGCAGCCCGTGTTCGTATGAGGGAATGGCGTCATGGAGAACCCAGTCTAGTAGTAGCACAAACAAGAACGGTGCGAGTGTGTCTCCTTGAAGGACTCAAGAGGTGGTTAGAAAGGTGTCTGTAGGTCCGTCGCTGGTCATTATCGCAGCTCTTGTGTCCCTGTAAAGTGCCATGATGGAATGCACAAGTGGTGGTGGAACGCGGAAAGCTCGCAGTACACCGGCGAGAGCGCTTCGAGAAACGAAATCGAAGGCCTTGCGAAAATCCACGAAAACACAGACGAGATTACGTTAGTGAATGCGACACTCCTCCAATATTCTCCGAAGACAGAGTATATGTGAGGTCGTATTTCGGTGCAGACGAAAACCATTTTGCTCGAATCGTAGGTAGGATTCTAGGACAGGTCGAATCCTTGACAAGATGATCTTGTTAAAAAGTTTAGCAGCACATGACATCAGCGAGATACCTCTGTGCTCTTCCAGTCGAGTTGTACCTGGCCTCTTTGGCACTCCGATGATATTAGCAGATGTCCATTCTGGTGGGGCTGGTCTACCCTGAAGCAGGCTGTTCATTACCCCGACAAGATGCTCAGCCACACATTGAATGCTTACACAAGCATTCTTACACAAGCTGTTCATTACACCTCAGCTGGCACGCCATCTGGTCCTGCACATTTTCCTCCTGGGGTTTCGATGGCCTGTTGCATTATTTCATCAACAGTTATCGGAGTCACATTGAAGTCTGATTCAGAGGGTAGAGCGGAACATTGAGGGAAAGACATGTTGATCGATTTCGGTGAGGCTGCATTCAAAGTTGCGGAGAAATAATCCTTAATTGCATCTTCGCGGGCAGTAGGAGTGTCCCCAGAAACGGTGATTCCACTTTTCCGTCTTCTTCCCGTCAGTGTTCTCACGGCCGTCCAGACCGCATCGTTCTTTCGCGCACTGCCAGCCGCTGCTATTGTGGTAATGACTTTGTTCAGGGCGGCTCTCTGACAAACCTTGTAAGTTTGAGCAAGTTCTTTCTGTGCCTCTTTCGCCTCAGCAGTCCTTCCGGATCGACGGAGGTGCGCTAATTTCGACTGAGTGGATAACACATCCTTGTCACTTTTCCATATTGGCTGTCCACTATGCGGCTGACAAACGAAGGGTATTGTCTTTTCTAGTATAGTTTTGACAGCCCTGGCAATTTCGCCGTAGCTTTTAGGATGATTTGAATTGGTAAGGATTGATAAGAAAGTCGTAGAGAAGAGTTGTTGAGTTTCTTTTTCACGTAGAGCGAGAAAATCATACTTAAAAGGTGTCCTCGATGGTCGGAAGAGTGGGTCAAGAAGTCGAACATCACAGTACAGCAGTTAGAACCTAGTTACTAACCTGCTGTGTGCAAGAGTGGCTCCAGTAAAAGCAGCTCACTTGCCGATATTAGCGCTGTGCAGAGCTTTTTATAAGAGTCCTCTCGGACTTTTTAAAAGACCAGTTCCTGTCATTACTGTGCAATTCAAGTATGCTAAAGAATCTGAAATACATACAAACGTGACATGTTCAACCATTGTGTTAGTCTGGCAATCTAAGCGATATTCAGAGCATTCACCCTTGAGTCATGGGGGCTTTGTTTCTACTGACGATAATACACTTGATTGTGCTTCCAGAGAAATAACACCTAGATAACTACTTACATCAAAGGTCTTCATGGAATTGATCTTCATGAATGAGTGAGGCAAGTGACAGTTGGCCTCGGTATTCTCGTAATTTAAAGGAAGCGGGAACATAGCTGTTGAAGGTCATTTAAGGATTCGCAGTGTCATCGAAGAAAGACCTTTAGATATAGACGCTAATTTGTTTTCAAGTCTGCTGAGAAGTAGAGTATAATGGCCTTTGAAAAAATAACGACATTTTCAGCAAAGACAGATCATGTCCGAATTCGAGACTTATTAATCGTGCGTGTATGTCATCCTGCAGATTTACAAACATTAACACCACATCATTTTCTCATTGCCGATGTTGTAAATGTAGTACCCGAACCAAATATGACAGACATTGATATGAAACAGGCTAACTCGATGAAAGCTCGTGCAGTCACTGATGCAATGTGGCAACCGACCAATATATATATATAGTTATGATATATATCCAATATACGTACATATATATGTATATATAATCACGTTCCGGACTAGTTTCGATGTGCATCTTACATCACTCCAGCGGTTACAAAAGAGTCACAAAATTGCATGCAAATCATTTTTATACAAAATTGGCTAAAATCAGCTTTCTCATCATTTACATTTGCAATGATAAAAATCGTCACCAAATCGATTGCGTCATTCGTCACATGTCAACCAATGTCATGGACGCAATACGTCACAATCTAAGTGATAGTGGAAACGACCCATTCCGTTCATTGATAAAAATCTCTGAGCTTGGAGGTTTTATAAGCGGTTTTAATAAGTTTCGGAGAGACTTTGGTTAATTTTGTGGTCCGAGCCGTCTAATAACGGAGCCGTCAGTCCAGATGGTCAAGTCAGCAACGAGGAGGGAGGAAAGGTGGTCTCAGACCAAAGCGGTGCGAAGAGGGACTGGGTCGGAACGGGAGCAGGGGGGACAGGGCTAGGGACACGGAGAACAGAGGAGGGGACCACGGGGGGAAGGGAGGGCAGGAGACCAGGGGCTCACGCGGAGAAGAAACAGGTGGAGAAAGTGGATGAGAAGTACAGAAGAAGCGCCACGAAGAGGAACGGACGCGCTTGGGGACAGAAAGGGTCGCTAGAGAAGACAGGGGAAACGAGGGTGGGAGGCGGGTGGGGGGGGGGGGGTCTCTCACCTGTGTGTGTCCGCCGATGAGATTCCAAATAACGTCTTTGGGTAAATGGCTTTCCGCACGCTTCGCAGAGGAACGGCTTGTCACCTGTGTGTATTCGCCGATGCTTCGCCAAACTACTCGAATCCGAAAACGACTTCCCGCATATCTCACAAATGAACGGCCTGTCTCCTGTGTGACTTCGCCGATGACTCAACAAACTACTTGAAACCGTGAATGACTTCCCGCATATCTTACAAATAAACGGTCTGTATCCTGTGTGAATTCGTCGATGCCTCGCCAAATTACTCGGATCGGTAAATGACTTCCCGCAAAACTCACAAATAAACGGTCTGTCACCTGTGTGCATCCGCCGATGAGATTCCAAATTACCTCTTTGGGTAAATGACTTTCCGCACGCTTCGCAGAGGAACGGCTTGTCGCCTGTGTGTATTCGCCGATGCCTCGCCAAATTACTCCAATCCGAAAACGACTTCTCGCATATCTCACAAATGAACGGCTTGTCACCTGTGTGTATTCGTCGATGCTTCGCCAAACTACTCGAATCCGAAAACGACTTCCCGCATATCTCACAAATGAACGGCCTGTCTCCTGTGTGACTTCGCCGATGCCTCGCCAAACTGGTTGAAACCGTGAATGACTTCCCGCATATCTTACAAATGAACGGTCTGTCTTCTGTGTGAATTCGCCGATGCCTCGCCAAACTACTCGGATTGCTAAATGACTTCCCGCAAAACTCACAGATAAACGGTCTGTCGCCTGTGTGCATCCGCCGATGAGATTCCAAATTACCTTTTTGGGTAAATGACTTTCCGCACGCTTCGCAGAGGAACGGCTTGTCGCCTGTGTGTATTCGTCGATGCCTTATCAAGCTGCTTGAACTGCTAACGGACTTCTCGCAGAACTCACATTTGAATGTTCTAACTTCACTTTTGACCTCTGGTATATTGCTCATGCCCGTGTGGACCTGAAACGACAAAAACATACAACATTTAAACGCAAATTAAATATTGTCTTAATACACGAAACGAATGTCAGTCATAAGTCATTGATAACTGAAATTCTGATTCTTGTCAGAATTTTTTTGATATTTATTTTACCTAACCAGAAGAAGTATATTTGGTTTCAGCACTGATTATTGTTGAATACAATGCAATACTCCTGACTCATCAACCCGACCGATTAGAACTCATCGATGCATGTGGGTACATTTTGCTGACACTTGTCCAACGGAATTACACGTTGCAAGGGATTGGGTTAAATGCTGTTTTCGACACTTAAGATTCAATTATGAAATTGAAGCAAGCAAACGATCACAATGAAGTTAGAGAGTCTACTAGAGAAATAGTCAAATACCTGTTTAATTAAAAAAGTACCTGTTTAATTAACTGCTGTAGATCAGTGAAAATCCGACAACAATTTTTAATGCAATGTATCCCTTCAAACATCAGTGTGGCCAACAATTTTGCGGACTTTCTAAGTTCGTGGTTATGTGAACTTTTGCAATATTGGACGACTTTGAATTTAAAGATGTTCCCTAGTTATAAATGGTGCATGAATTACATACATAATTTATCACAATAATTTGGACAGCGATTTCAACATATTTGCTTGAAGGAGAGTTCTCAAATTCTACATGAAAGGTCAATGTACACGTCAATTGGGGTGATGAATGTGCTTCATGGTAATGGAGTGGCTATAAGATAGCCAAGAATTCGAAAGTGACCACTACAAAATAGTGGTGAAATATTGTAACAAATAAAATGAACGAAAGAGCAATATCCTGGAACTACTGTGAATTACAAAATCCATTCTTCTTCTGGATGAATGCTTCAGGCATTACCTGTCAGCTTACTTTTCTCCATTTCATGTTGCGCATCGCCCTCGTCTTTGAAATTCAACATCTACTGCTTTCAAATTGCTCGTCGTGGTCTCAGACATGGTCTACACCTTTCAGTTGCATCATTCTACTTGACTGCTTTCTTCAACTTCTCCGCAGCCTCCAGGAAGCAACGTATTTGCAGACAAAATCATTTGAGTGCTAGCCTCTGCTCTCTACAATCTCGCATCCCTGTCTTTCAATTTCTACCATTTCTTCGATATTTATTTGAATCCAAGGCCTTCCAAATATGGCATTTTGTCGCATTCCTTCCCTTTCTTTTCCCTCTATTTCTCACTTCTTCTTCTCACATTTCATAAGTCTCTGTTCCCCTTCCAAACACAATATGCATTTCTGGATTAGCTTGTCTCACAAGAAGTATAAAAGTCCTTTGTGATGGAATTGCTTCGTGCTTGTTCCAATGAGAACGAATTCCAGACGGAATTCGATCGAAGAGATCATGGATACTTCGATCGAATGGAAATCGGCAACAGGACATCATCAAAGGAGTTCACAACAAAGAGAGATTTCAATTTTGTTAGCAACGTCGACTGCTTTCTTCCTGTCCATATCTTCATTATATCTTTCTTCCCTTCATATCGTCCTTAGGAATGTGGATTGATCTTGCCCAAAAAACCGCCATCTCCATTCAAAACATTTCATCGTCTCTGGTCTTGTGCCTCCAAGCTTCACCTGAAAATCATGCAGATCCTGAAGCTTTGCAGCGGAGAGCCGGAGACACTAAAGAATTTCTTTTTTCAATTCGACATCATTTTAACCGATCACATGCCTCCGGTCCTTTTGAAATTCCATTATGAAATGTGTGCAAGGCACTAGTACCAGCATCTAGCTGACCGTAATCACAGGCATCTGCCGCTTCATCACTCACTTTCCCCCCAGACTGGTTTGCTTGCGTTTGGACAGTCATTACCAAGCAATAGAAGACACGACAGCTACAGTTTTGACTGTGCGATTGCACGGACTGTCTTGTCTGCAAAATCATCACGATTTACGAGGGCCATGAGAAAAGTTCTCAATTGATCACTCAATGAAAAATGATCACATTTAAGCGTAGATAAGAGATGTACATATCAAACATTGAGTTAAACTAGTATTTACATCAGTCATACAAAAAAAAGCAAAAATAGGAATTTCATCGAAGGAATAGGAAACACGAGGTCACTGGGAAGCCGGAATATCGTAGCAATCTATTCACTAGCTGTCGGTCAGTGCACTCCGTTGAACGTCCTTCATGATCTGTGATTTATCTACAAATATCAACACAACCCACTACTTTACTACATCAACTCATTCGCATCACTGTCGACTGCTGAACTAATTCTCCGTAATTCATTTCCCCGGGTTCATGGTCGCACACCATTTGCGTACAAAAACGCTTACGGACCTAATGGATCAACTACCAGCGCTTTCGTGACCATTCAGGACCATATATCATCGTCTTTGGATTGTGGAAGTGCTCTTGCAGTTCGTGTATTATATTTGGACATATCAAAAGGTTTCATTACCAATAGCACATCCGATTGAGCAATTTCTTGAATTCTACGGGACTTTATCATGGATTTCTCAAGTGGAAGCTGTCTTATCTTGCTTCTCCAGCGTACTGTGTAAAACTTAATGGGAGTTGCGGACCATCGATCGTCGTCCTGTCAGGCGTTCCTGAGTGATAAGTGTTGGGCCTGATTTATTTGCTACTTCATGGGATCAATTCACCTCTAGAATGTGTTATATATGCTGACGATGCAACGATTGTCGAAACTACAAAACTCACTACTCAAACTTTGTTGCGCATGTCAGATATTGAAGGGGTATTCTTGAGAGCAGAGCTTCCTGCGAATATACATTAATGTAAAGAAATGATTATGCCTCGTTCCATTTTGCATTCTGCTCCTATTTCAATTGATTTTGAAGGAGTAGACATCTTCCGTACTGGTCTTACTATCACAACACCTCGTAGTTGAGAGATGCAAGTGAAAGCCGCTTTGAAGAATCTCTCGCAGTACAGCATATTACACGGTGGCTGCGAGATTCATTGGCGGTAAACATGATTTGATATCCGTTTATCAAGCTATCATTGCAGTAGTCTTCATGTAATTGACTACTTGAATATCATACAAAACCGGTAATGCATTAAGTCGGCCGCAAAACATTATTTTCTATTTTCAGATATTCAAGTCTAGCTCTTTCTTGTGGCACCATTTCTCAACATTAATCAATTCAGATCGGATCTCATCATGAATATCAATGTTCTTTGCTAGTGATGAGATCCGATCTGAATTGATTAATATTGAGAAATGGTGCCACAAGAAAGAGCTAAACTTGAACACCTCTCGAAACAACAAATGTTTTGCGGGCGATTTAACACATTAACGACTTCGGATGACATTCAAGTAGTCAATTACATGAAGATTCTTGGAGTCACCTTGGATGCAAACTTGGGGTTCTCACGCCCTGTTCAATCACTCAGATCAAAGAGTCAACATCAAGATGTCATGACCCTTGCATGCTTCAACCTAACATGACAGTCAACGAATTCCATAGGATCTATGAATCTGATGTCCGTTCAATAATAGCATACGCTTGTCCTGCATTCTGTGGCATCAACAAGGCCCTCGAACAACTTTTGGAGAGCATTGATTAGCGGGTGCATCGAATCATTTTCTTTGGATAGACTTGTTATTCATGTTTTAGTTCCCCTAATTGTCTAGCAATCAGACGAATTTCCACATTAAGGAAAATTTTTACGCGAATCCTCAATCTTGTACCCACTCACTCAGGTACTACCTCGCACACAAAAGTTCCGATCCCTTTATACACGGACGTTCACCCGGTCCCGTGCATTCTTCCCGCTTTTAACACTAATAGAAAACGATGTTCCCTTAACTTGAAAACGACATTTCTGTCTTGCATGTTAAAACTGAATTGTCACGGATGTTGTATATGTATTGTAACCAGATTTGTATTGCATGACTTTCAATCTATGATAACAAACCACTACAAATGCAGCTTTCTTCATTAATGCGTAGCCGGTGTATGGTAGCTTGTCGCCTGATTTGTTGGAAAATTTAAACCAATTTCAAATGAGAGCTCTGCATACGGTCCCCAAGAATGAGAATTCATGCAACTACAAATATCTACCAAAAAACAAAAGCAATAATAATAGAGAAAATACTGGTGGTTTGTACCAAGTGTTTACTGAGTGGCAAAACCAAGTTCAACGACATAAGTGAAATAGCCCCGCTAACTTAGAACAAATACATGCACAATAAAAAAGATACAGTTCAGCACCAATATTATTACACTTCAATTTGATCTCAACATACTACATTTAAAAATAAAAAATATCTCCCAGACGACACACTCAACGAATTCTGTATTCATCATCAATCAACAGAGTCATTTTTAGAAATGAGTCCGGTTGCGTTCAACAAGCCAACTAAAACACCTCACGAACAAACTGTCTCCATTATCTCTTATCTTTTGTGAATCCGAAGATGTTTTACCAAATGACCTGTATGGACAAACGACTTCCCACACGACTCACAAATGAATGGTCTGTCACATGTGTGTATTCGCCGATGAGTCACCAAATTACTTGAATTGGCAAACGACTTCCCGCATAAATCACAAATATACAGCCTGTCACCTGTGTGTATTCGCTGATGGCTTTTCAAACACTTTGAAGCGGTAAATGACTTCCCACACTTTTCAAAAATGAACGGTGTCGATAGTATTCGTTGCTGATGACAACTTGCAACTCCTTCAGTGACTTATGGCAAGGATAGGCAAGCTGGTCAATGCGTCCTTTCGCATGTAATAGTTCTAACTGTCTAATAAGACACTTCAAATGCATTGAAGATTTCTACGTCAAATGCCACGAATAGGATAATCCTCTTCACGATGCAACGTCACATTGTAGAAACGGTCGCATTCTTGTTGAGGCAAGTTGTACAAGACGCCGACGTAACTGTTTTCTTGCTTTGTCGAAATTGATTGTAAATAATGTACGTGATCTGATGAAACTTCTATTAACTTACGATTTTGATTTTCATACTGAAATACAAATACTCATTCCCTAGTTTATGTTCGCAAAAGTGCAGGTGGGGTTGTACGTGTGGTGAGCGTCAAGACAGTGAAAAGAACAATGAACAGTCCAGTTTCAAAGCTGCGTCTCTAATTCCGCTCGTGGATTTGGGTTGAAAGCTGTGCTGCTCTTTCCTGGTGAGCGGAATGTATGGTCCTGATTGCACTTAAGTTCTATTCGGATTGTATTTCATTTGGCCAGTGCACCTTCATATGTGTGCCGAGTGGTTCATTTCTCAATATAAATTACTGATCTCAAAGTCGCTCGATTTGATTAGCGGCGATTAGGAACGATCTTGAGTCATGCTTAGTGCCATGAATATGCTGTAGATATTTTTTGTGTCTCATGCATGACATGACTCTTAATAGAATTGTAGTTTTGAAGTCTGGCAACTTGATTGATTATACCTGGGTGCAGGAAGCACATATAGTTATGCAACATGCAGACTGGCGAAAGTTCATTATAAGACAGTGGTTTCCGGTTTCCAAAATTACAAGATATCATTCTCAATAAAGACGTTGATTTCAAACCAAATTGTCGTTTGATGACGGCTGATTCCAGAACGAAAAATAGTTACATTTCGCAAGCACATTTTGCCATCTGATACCCACGCTACAAGAAAAGCAAATACATGCACAAAAGTGAAAATGAATAGATTCTAATAATAGTTTTCATTATAACACCAAATCATGATCAACGTAATCTCCGAGAAAACCACAAATACAGTTATAAAATCACACAACAATATACATGAAAGTTCTCCAAATTATCTCGCAAGTATGTCCCACTATGAACTTCCCGAATCACTGTTTAAATATGATGAGTTGATAACACGTTTTCTATCACTTCACAAACAATTTAACAAAATACATTTTTTGAACGTCCACTAGAGTCTACCGATTCACTACAGGCCTGCAGCAAAACTTAAGCTTATCCCTTGTGCAAACTGATGAGTTACCAAAGTACTTGGTTGGTTAAAGTAATTTCCACATGACTCATGAATTAACGGCCTGTCACCTGCCGTGTATCCGCCGATGAGTTTCTAAACTTCCTGCTTGTGTAAATGACTTACCGCACGTTTCGCAGAGGAACGGTCTGTCGCCTGTGTGTATTCGCCGATGCTTCGCCAAACTACTAGAATCCGAAAACGACTTCTTGCATGAATCACAAATGAACGGCCTGTCTCTTGTGTGAATTCGCCGATGCCTCACCAAACTACTTGAATCGGTAAATGACTTCCCGCACGAATCACAAACAAACGGTCGGTCTCCTGTGTGAATTCGACGATGCTTTATCAAGTCACCTGAACAGACAAATGACTTACCGCAGGACTCACAAATGAACGGTCTGTCACCTGTGTGTATTCGACGATGCTTTATCAAGTCACCTGAACTGACAAATGACTTCCCGCAGAACTCACAAATAAACGGTCTGTCACCTGTGTGTATTCGCCGATGCCTTATCAAGCTGCTTGAACTGCTAACGGACTTCTCGCAGAACTCACATTTGAATGTTCTGTCTTCACTTTTGACCTCTGGTATATTGCTCATCCCCGTGTGGACCTGAAACGAGGAAAATATATAACTTTTAAACGCGAATTAAGAATCATCTTAATAAACAAAACTGATATCATAAGTCATAAGTCATTGATAACTGAAATTCTGATTGTCAGAAATTCTTTGAAATTTATCTTACCTAACCAGAAGAAATATATTTGGTTTCATCACTGATGATCGTTCAATACAATACAATACTCCTGACAACCGACTAGGACTCATCGATGCATGTGGGTACATTTTGCAGACACTTATGTCTAACGGAATTACACGTTGCAAGGCATTGGTTTAAATGCCATTTTCCACACTTTAGATAGTTATGAAATTGAAGCAAGCCAGCGGTCACAATGAAGTTAGACATTCTACTAGAGAATTAGTCAAATAAATTGTTAGTGTTTTGTTATATTAAGTGCTGTAGATCAGTGAAAATCCGACAACAATTTTCAACTTTAAACATCAGTGTGACCAACAATTTTGCGAATTACTTTTGCAACTTCGACGATTTTGAATTTAAAGATGTTTCCTAGTATTACATGGTGCATGTATTACACAAATAATGTATCACAATAATTTGGACAGCGATTTCAACATATTTCCTTTAAGGAGAGTTCTCTAATTCTACATGAAAGGTCGGTGTACAAGTCAATTGAGGTGTAGAATGTACTTCATGGTAATGGAGTGGCTATAGGATTATAATTCTACATGAAAGGTCAATGTACAAGTCAATTGAGGTGTTGAATGTACTTCATGGTAATGGAGTGGCTATAGGATTATAATTCTACATGAAAGGTCAATGTACAAGTCAATTGAGGTGTTGGATGTACTTCATGGTAATGGAGTGGCTATAGGATTATAATTCTACATGAAAGGTCAATGTACAAGTCAATTGAGGTGTTGGATGTACTTCATGGTAATGGAGTGGCTATAGGATAGCCAAGAGTTCGAAAGTGACCACTACAAAATAGTGGTGAAATATTGCAACAAATAAAATGAACGGAAGAGCAATATCCTGGAACTACTGTGAATTACAAAATCCATTCTTCTTCTGGATGAATGCTTCAGGCATTACCTGTCAGCTTACTTTTCTCCATTTCATGTTCCGCATCGGCCCGTCTTTGAAATTCAACATCTACTGCTTTCAAATTGCTCGTCGTGGTCTCAGACATGGTCTACACCTTTCAGTTGCATCATTCTACTTGACTGCTTTCTTCAACTTCTCCGCAGCCTCCAGGAGCAACGTATTTGCAGACAAAATCATTTGAGTGCTAGCCTCTTCTTTCTCCAATCTCGCATCCCTGTCTTTCAATTTCTACCGTTTCTTCGATATTTATTTGAATCCAAGACCTTCCAAACATGGCATTTTGTCGCATTCCTTCCCTTTCTTTTCCCTCTATTTCTCACTTCTTTCTCTCACACTTCATAAGTCTCTGTTCCTCTTCCAAACCCAATATGCATTTCCGGATTAGCTTGTCTCCCAAGAAGTATAAAAGACCTTGTGATGGAATTGCTTCGGGCTTGTTCCCATGAGAACGAATTCCAGGCGGAATTCGATCGAAGAGATCATGGATACTTGTTTGAAGAGACTGAAAGGGCAACAGGACATCATCAAAGGAGTTCACAACAAAAAGAGATTTCAATTTTGTTAGCAACGTCCACTGCTTCCTTCCTGTCCATATCTTCATTATATCTTTCTTCCCTTCATATCGTCCTTGGGAAAGTGGATTGATCTTGCCCAAAAAACCGCCATCTCCATTCAAAACATTTCATCGTCTCTGGTCTTGTGCCTCCAAGCTTCTCCTGAAAATCATGCAGATCCTGAAGCTTTGCAGCGGAGAGCCAGAGACACTAAAGAATTTCTTTGTTCAATTCGACATCATTTCAACCGATCACATGCCTCCGATCCTTTTGAAATTCCATTATGAAATGTGTGCAAGGCACTAGTATTAGCATCTAGCTGACCGTAATCGCAGGCATCTGCCGCTTGATCACTCACTTTCCCCCCCAGACTGGTTTGCTTGCGTTTGGACAGTTATTACCAAGCAATAGAAGACACGACAACTACAGTTTTGACTGTGCGATTGCACGGACAATCTTCTCTGAAAAATCATCACGATTTACGAGGCCCATGACAAAAGTTCCCAATTGATCACTCAATGAAAAATGATCACTTTTAAGAGTAGATAAGAGATGTACATATCAAACAATTGAGTTAAACTAGTATTTATAATGGCCTTTGAGAAAATAACGACGTTTTCAGCACAGACAGAATCATGTCCGAATTCGAGACCTACTAATCGTGCGTGTATGTCATCCTGCAGATTTACAAACATCAACAACGTATCATTTTCTCATTGCCGATGTTGTAAATGTACTACCCGAACCAAATATGACAGACATTGACATGAAACAGGCTAACTCGATGAAAGCTTGTGCAGTCACTGATGCAACAATATTGGTGACATTGAGAGAACAAACATTTGGGTACCTTCCAACAACGACAGAAATGGCTAGACGCGGTTGATGACATCTGTATTGGGTCGATAGTATTGGTTGCTGATGACAACTTGCAACTCCTTCAGTGGCTTATGGCAAGGGTAGGCAAGCTTGCCAATGTATCCTTTCGCATGTAATAGTTCCAACACTTTTGAGAACTTTCTAATAACATACTTCAAATGCATTGAAGATTCCTACCTCAAATGTCACGAACAGGATCATCCTCTTCACAATAAATCTCACATTATAGAAACCGTCGCATTCTTGTTGAAGCAAATTGCTCAAATCGCCCACAGAACTGTTTTCTTGTTTTGTCGACATTGATTGTAAATAATGTACGTGATATGATGAAACTTCTATTACCTTGCGATTTTGATTTTCATCCTGAAATACAAATACACTCTCTCTCTCATAGTTTATGCTCGGAAAAGGGCAGGTGCGGTTGTACGTGTGGCAAGTATCAAGACAGTGAACAGTCCAGTTTCAAAGCTGCGCCTCTAATTCCGCTCGTAGACTTCGGTTGAAGTTTGTGCTGCTCTTTCCTGGTGAGCGAAATGTATGGTCCTGATTGTATTTAAGTTCTATTCGGATTGTATTTCATTAACCTAGTGCACCTTCATATGTGTGCCGAGTGGTTCATTTCTCAATATAAATTCCCTATCTCTATGTCGCTTGATTTGACTGGCGGCGATTAGGAGTGGTCATGAGTCATGCCTAGTGCCATGGACGTGTTGTAGATATTTTTTGTGTCTCATGCATGACATGACTCTTAATAGAATTGTAGTTTTGATGTCTGGCAACTTGATTGATTATACCTGGGTGCAGAAAGAACATATTCATTATGAGGCAATAGTCTCCAAAATTTAAAGATATCATGCTCAATATAGACGTTGATGTAAATCCAAGTTGCTGTTTGATGACGGCTGATTCCAGAACGAAATAACTGTTGATTGAGATAAAACTATGTGTGTAAATTATGAAAAAAATACATTTCGCAACCACATTTTGCCATCTGATACCCGAAAGGGAGGCTGGTGAATCTACATGTATACGGTTTGCCAGACGGCAGGAGAATCTTGATGAATGAGCGATCACGATCGTCAATACCGATAGTAAGGAAGGCTCTCTGAATGTCGGCAGTCATTGCACAATTATACAAACGGAATCGAAGTAGGACAGCGACCACATCGAGGGAGACAGTAGGGCCTAGATGAAGCAGGCAGTTCAGACTGGAACCGTTCTGGGGCTTAGCCGAGGCATCAACAACGACACGGAGTTTGGAACCTTGGACAACTCCATGGTGAGGAATGTGGTTACCTCCACTTCGATCAGTAGGCTCAAGGTTGATCCACTCACGAAATACTTCGCGATATTCATCTTGCAAGTTGCTCGGCAACCGGAAGAATCGTTCCAGACGTACACTTGCTTGGTCAGCATTCAGAGACGGTCGTTCGTCGTTGATCCACGGGAGTGAGACTTCGTATCTTCCATCAGACCAATTCGGAGGTTTCAGCGAAACAGAGTTATCAAGAACTCTAACACCGACGTGTTCAAGGTCCTACAGTTGACTCGGATCACAAGGATGTGGCGAAGACCTCAGAACAACAGTGCGTGCGATATTGACAAAGGTGGAGAAGTCACTAGAGTTCAAGCGTCCCGAGAGAACCCAGCCGAAGACAGTGTTCCACGCACTCAGGCCACGCGTAATGATTGGAGGCACGGACAGAAACAAAGCATGCAAACAGTCAGCTCCTAACACATGACGATGGGCTGCGGCCCACCTGTATATTCGTCAGCAAGAACGATCTTACGAATGTCAGCAGGGAGTTCGTTAGCGTCAATCGTGGGTCCTGGTAAGGTACTGCAGATCTTCTCCGTGATCCAGAGCCTGCATAGGATAGATGTAGCGCCCCGTCGATTGCGTAACTGTAGTAGAATTCGTCGACGTTTCACAAGAGAGCTTGTCTGACAACCGAAGCCTTCAATGACGAATGATTCCTGTTCGACAACACTGGTCAACAAAGATTTTTACACAAATAAACCAAAATGTGTATTGAATATAGTACACCATGATATTTACGGAAATGACAACCGTTTTGCTCCATCACCCACCATTTTTCTGTAATTTAAATTTTTGATTTTTCCTATTTACGCTATTTTCAGGTGTTATGATATTTTTGTAAACTTCATTTGCTCAAGACATAGCCTATTGCATTTGTTAATGACACAATCAAATATGTAATTGATTAATTTTAGTTGAATATATAAGACCATGACTTCGTGTGGCATGTTACCGATTAAAAAAATAACTAACAGCAATTGTAAAAATATTAAGAAATTTAATAAATCCAATAGAACTTACCAAATGATACAATGTAAATATTTTTTTAATGCAAGTGTATATACCTTGTGTCTACAAATAATAGAGTTGAAAAAGCAAAATATGAGCAAACCTGATATAAAATTTGATAATATGTTCAATTTATTCAAATATATTCGACCGCATGTTATAGATATAGGCCTACTAGGCCTATATGTGACTTGAATATTTTGACGCATCACTACACTCCACTCTACAGTAGTAACGATCGTTTCCATTTTCATGTTATCCAACAGTCATTTCCATTAATCATTCTATTCACTTGTAGCACAACATGGCTGCAACACGATTTGCGGATGACAAACAACAGCTATTGATTAGTTTCTAGACTTGCACTACCGCAATGAGTCATTCTGATATCGATGCTCGGTATATAATAACAGCGCAAGCGTTCACTTTTCACACTCTTACTGTGGTCATGGCGTCTGCATCAAGAAAGTGTAACAACGACAGCAATGATTTCTGCTACATTTGTGGTGATCTCACTTTGAAGAAAGACAAGCGCAATATAACATCGCACATCAGAAAGCTGTATCATGCTTATTTCGGAATCAAATTAGGAGACCAAGACCGATCATGGGCTCCACATATTTGTTGTGTTACTTGTGCTTCTTCGTTATCTAGATGGTTCAACGGGAACGGAGGTAAACTTAAATTTGGTGTTCCCATGGTATGGCGTGAGCCTGTCAGTCATCTCGATGATTGCTATTTCTGCCTGACTAAAATTGATGTTCACAACAATAAGACAAAGCATGGTATTGCCTATCCCGATCTTTCATCTGCAAGGCGGCCTATTCTTCATTCAAACGGTCTGCCAGTCCCTGATCCGCCGCTAAAGTTAGAAGATAGCAACAGTGATGATCTTGTGCCTGATGATGATCATGAGGAAGAATATCAACCTGAACACGAAAAGAGACCTCATCTTTTATCTCAAGCTGAAGTGAATGATCTTTTGCGTGATCTGTCCCTCAGTAAATCTCAGAGTGAACTACTGGCATCGCGTTTGAAGCAATGGAATCTTCTCCAATGTGGTGTGAAGATCACGCATTATCGACAAAGATCTCAGAAATTCCAATCCTTGTTTACCAGCACTTGAATTTATGTTATTGCAACGACATTCCTTCCCTATTTTCAGCCATGTGTAAGACTTTCATTGTAAGTGAGTGGAGACTATTCATAGACTCTTCTAAATACAGTTGCAAGGCAGTTATCATGCATAATGGTAACCTACTTCCATCTATTCCTGTGGCTCATTCTGTTTCTATGGCTGAAACGTATTATAACATGGAGCAAATTCTGAAATGCATCAGATATGATGAATTTCCTTTTAAGATCTGTGCAGATCTAAAGGTGGTTGCTCTCCTGGCTGGGCTTCAGTCCGGTTACACTAAGCACAACTGCTTCCTGTGTGTCTGGGACAGCAGGGACAGGGCCGACCATTACGTCAAGCAGCACTGACCTCCGAGAACTCAGGATGTAATTGGCAGAGCTAATGTTACCAACCCTGCGCTAGTCCATCGTCAAAACATCATCCTCCCACCACTGCACATTAAATTGGGATTAATGAAGCAGTTTGTGAAGAAGCTGTCAAGAGATGGACCCGCTTTTCACTTCCTGCAACAGAAGTTTCCCAAGTTGAGTGAGGGAAAAATCAGAGAGGGTATATTCGTGGGACCGCAGATCAGAAAGATATTGCTTGATCCAAACTTTGAAGAGTGCCTCAAACCAATAGTGTTGGACGCATGGAAATCATTCAGGAGGGTCTGTGATGGGTTCCTGGGAAAGCATCGCCATGCCAACTTCCGAGGCATCATCGACGACCTTATCAAGCACTATAAGAAAATGGGATGTTTGATGTCATTGAAGGTACATTTTCTTCATTTCCACCTGGAATTCTTCCCTGAGAATCTAGCCGATTTGAGCGACGAACATGGAGAAAGATTCCATAAGGATATGTCCACGATGGAGCACAGGTACCAAGGAAACTGGGACCCTCCAATGCTGGCAGACTACTGCTGTAGCCTGATTAGAGATCTTCCTAATACTGAACACCACAGGAAGAGTAACTCTAGCATTTCTAACCGAATGTGAGAGCAGTTTCAAGTGAAATATGAATTTGTAGTTATACAGATAATACATTGATTTTTTCAAAATATCCGATTTTCATCATTTTCATCAACAGGGTGATACAAAAAAACTGTGGGTGATGGAGACAAATGAATTGATGTTTTTTAATGTAATCCACTAGGTAAATAATGTCCATCATACAGATATCATGTGTTTTTTCAAACCAAAATTTTGTCGTCCAGTGATAATTGGAGCCCTGCTGGTTTCTGTGAGTCTCGCAGTGACGTAAGAGAATTCCCTTGCGCCATCGATCAGTGCACGGGCTGTCAATTTGTCGCTCTGTGCCACCGAGGAAGTGCAATCAGGCAGATTAACGTTGACCACCGCCGTTTGTAAGATAACGCGCTGGAGTAGCAGGTGACGAGTTGCACATAGCACATAGCAGGTAGCAGTGCAGATAACGAGCTGCACGTAGGTTGACAGGGCCGTGAGGGAATATCCGAGCTAGATTATTAGGCAAGCGTGCCAATCCCCCATTTTCATGCGTAATTGTTCCAACACTTTCGAGAACTTTCTAATAATACACTTCAAATGTTTTGAAGATTTCTCCGTCAAATGTCAATGAGCCGAATAAACGCATATGAGTTCTATTCGGATTGTATTTCATTTGACCAGTGCACCTTCATATGTGTGCCGAATGGTTCATTTCTCAATATAAAATTCCTTATCTCTATGTCGCTTGATTTGCCTGGCGGCGATTAGGAGTGGTCTTTTTGTGTCTCATGCATGACATGACTCTTAATGGAATGGTAGTTTTGATGTCTGGCAACTTGATTGATTATACCTGGGTGCAGAAAGAACATATAGTTGTGTTATATGCAGACTAGAGAAAGTTCATTATGAGTCAATAGTCTCCAAAATTTAAAGATATCATGCTCAATAAAGACGTTGATGTCAATCCAAGTTGGTGTTTAATGACGGCTGATTCCAGAACGAAATAAATGTTGACTGAGATAAAACTATGTGGGTGAATTATGAAAAAAATACATTTCGCAACCACATTTTGCCATCTGATACCTACGCTATAAGACAAACAGATACATGCACAAAAATGAAAATGAATAGATTATAATAACTGTTTTCATTATAACAACAATTCATGATCAACATAATCTCCGAGAAAACTACAAACACAGTTATAAAATCAGACAACAATATACATGAAAGTTCCCCAAATTAACTCGTAAGTATGTCCCACTAAAAACTTCCCGAATCACTGCAAAAATATGATGAGTTGATGCTTCGAAAAACAACCGGAATTCGAAAACGACTTCCCGCAGGTCTCACAAATGAACGGCTTGTCTCCTGCGTGACTTAACCGATCCCTCACCAAACTACTTGAATCGGTAAATGACTTCCCGCATGAATCACAAATAAACGGTCCGTCACCTGTGTGTATCCGCCGATGAGATTTTAGATGACCTCCTTGGGTAAATGACTTCCCGCACGTGCCGCATATGAACGGCCTGTCGCCTGTGTGTATTCGCCGATGCTTCGATAAACTACCAGAATCCGTAAACGACTTCTCGCATATCTCACAAATGAACGGCCTGCCTCCTGCGTGACTTCGCCGATGCCTCACCAAACTACTTGAATCAGTAAATGACTTCCCGCATATCTCACAAATGAAGGGCCTGTCTCCTGTGTGAATTCGCCGATGCCTCACCAAACTACTTGAACTGGTAAATGACTTCCCGCACGTATCACAAATGAACGGTCTGTCACCTGTGTGTATTCGACGATGCTTTATCAAGTCACCTGAATAGACAAATGACTTCCCGCAGGACTCACAAATGAACGGTCTGTCACCTGTGTGTATTCGCCGATGCCTTATCAAGCTGCTTGAACTGCTAACGGACTTCTCGCAGAACTCACATTTCAATGTTCTGGCTTCACTTTTGACCTCTGGTATATTGCTCATGCCAGTGAGGACCTGAAACGACAAAAACATACAACATTTAAACGCAAATTAAGTATTGTCTTAATACACTAAACGAATCTCAGTCATAAGTCATTGATAACTGAAATTCTGATTCTCGTCAGAATTTTTTTGATATTTATTTTACCTAACTAGAAGAAGTATATTTGGTTTCAGCACTGATTATAGTTGAATACAATGCAATACTCCTGACACATCAAGCCGACCGATTAGAACTCATCGATGCATGTGGGTACATTTTGCTGACACTTCTGTTCAGCGGAACTACACGTTGCAGTGAATTGGGATAAATGCAATTTTCCACACTTTAGATTCAGTTATCAAATTAAGCAAGCCAACGATCCAATGAAGTTAGACATTCTACTAGAGAATGAGTCAAATATATTGTTGCTGTTGTAATTAAGTGCTGTAGATCAGTGAAAATCCGACAATGCAATGCATCATTTTAAACATCAGTGTGGCCAACAATTTTGCGAATTATGTTAACTGTTGCAATTTTCAACGACTTTGAATTCAAAGATGTTCCTTAATGAGTGAGGCAAGTGACAGTTGGCCTCGGTATTCTCGTAATTTAAAGGAAGCGGGAACATAGCTGTTGAAGGTAATTTAAGGATTCGTAGTGTCATCAAATAAAGACCTTCGGATATAGACGCTAATTTGTTTTCAAGTCAGCTGAGAACAGCAGGAAGTAGCGAATAATGGCCTTTGAGAAAATATCGACGTTTTCAGCACAGACAGAATCATGTCCGGATTCGAGACCTACTAATCGTGCGTGTATGTCATCCTGCAGATTTACAAACATCAACACCACATCATTTTCTCATTGCCGATGTTGTAAATGTACTACCCGAACCAAATATGACAGACATTGATATGAAACAGGTTAACTCGATCACAGCTCGTGCAGTCACTGAAGCACCAATATGGGAAGCGTTGGTACAACGAATACTTCGGTACCTTCCAACAACGACCGAAATGGCTAGACGCGGTTGATGACATCTGTATTGGGTCGATAGTATTGGTTGCTGATGACAACTTGCAACTCCTTCAGTGGCAGGATGTAACTTATTACCTCTAATTCCCCTCGTAGACTTGGGTTGAAGGATGTGAGGCACCTTCCCGGTGAGCGAAATGTATGGTCCTGATTGCACTTAAGTTCTATTAAGATTGTATTTCATTTGCCTAGTGCACCTTCATATGTGTGCCGAGTGGTTCATTTCTCAATATAAATTCCTTCGGAGAACTTCGCTTCATTCTATCATCCTTTATTTACGACCAAATTGCAATTTCAAAGACAATGTCTTCTTTGTCAGTGGTTTAAATATAAAAGCACACGTTAAAATCAATCAGTCATCAAAAGAAGAGAAAATTTAGTCCAATAGAAAGCTATAAACGTAAAAACAATGGTACTGAAGTAGTGTTACTGTTTAACAATAAAGACCTGTCAGTAGCGGCAATAAGTACAGATTCTGCGATACGAGTATTATTCGTTCGGCCAATGACAGAGAAAGCGGAATTATCGTTCACATGGTTATGCAAGGTGATTTCAGTTGGCAGGGGGCGACCTTTGATGTGTTTGTTAGTTCTAGTTTGCAAATGCCTAGTGGTCTCACCAATGTAACACTTTGGACAATAGCTTTGTATCACTAGCGCCAGGATTTTCAGAGACGCTGTCAGAATTTTCAGAAACGCTTTGATCGTCATTGTTAGACCTATTGCTGTGATTGACAGCTCTCCTTTCGACCTTCCGTTTGACATCCAGAATGAAGTTGACACTGTAACCATTGCGAATGAACAAACTGATAATGAAATCACAGGATTCTCTTAGTCTGGAAGAAGCTGAGATCTTAAGTCTTGGTTTCAGTATGTGTTGGCCGTCCAAAGTCAACATTCATCTTGAAAAGGCTGAAGCTGAATCAGTCTTTTATCAGCTCAGAAAAAGCAGTGCTATCTCTGATGTAGGCGATGCCATCGTAAAAATTCGTGGTATTTTTCGTTCTTATTACAGCAAAAATCGTAATTTGAAGCGTCAATGGCTGGCAACATAACAACCTTTCTAAAAATACTGATCTCTACATATCCAAGGCTGACAAAGGCAGCAACATAGTCGTTGATGACAAGTCCAACTATCTCAGAAAAATGTCTCGAATTGTTGAAGACGAAACGAAATTTCGCAAATATGAAGCTTCACAGCGCTCCGATAAGCATCCTTTCATTTTAGAGGAGGATCGTCTCAACAGACAACTCCTGAAAATGACGAATGATGCATAGATATCAGATAACATTTACCAGAAAATTCGTGCGGTTGGTAGCCAACCTGCATCCATGTATGGATTACCGAAAATCCATAAAAATGAAAGTGATCCCGATTACCGGCCTATTCTTAGTATGAGAAACTCTGCGAAATACAATCTTTCGAAATGGCTGGATTCGATTCTCAAGCCTTATATACCTAAGGAGTTTACCCTCAAAGACACCTTTGAATTCGTTAACTCGCTGAATAATTTCAAAAGAAATTGTCCTAAAGACAGCTGTTTCGTTAGCTTTGACGCGATTAGTCTCTTTTCTAACATCCCCGTCAGCTCCACTATTGAGCACATAATTTCGTCTATAGATCACAATCTTCTTCCTGTCGAAATGAACACTTTGCGTCAATTGCTTACTTTAGCTTGCAAAAATGTTTTATTCTCGTTTGATAGTGAGTTGTACATTCAGCAGGAAGGCATGGCCATGAGATCTCCCCTTGGACCAACTATGGCTGCTTTTGCGATGGATAAAATTGAAAGAAAAATTTGTGCATATGCTGGACAGAAGCCTCTTTTCTACAAGAGATATGTGGACGACATTTTTGCCATTTTTATGAGTACAGATTCTGCGCATTCATTTTTAAATTTCCTGAATAATCAGAGCAATGAGATAAAATTCACTATCGAAATTGAATCTGATGGTTCTATTGCTTTCCTTGATACTGAGATTATTCATGATGACAATTCTGTGTTCGATATTTCGTGGCATTATAGACCTTCTAATTGTGGAGTTTATATTCCTTCATGTGCTTATGCTCCGAAGAAATATAAACAAGCTGCCATGAAGTGTCTTTTCAATCGTGCTAAACGGATCTGCAGCACTGACGTTCTCTACAAGAAATCCTGTGATTTCATTATCAGTTTGTTCATTCGCAATGGTTACAGTGTCAACTTCATTCTGGATGTCAAACGGAAGGTCGAACACAGAGCTGTCTATCACAGCAATAGGTCTAACAATGACGATCAAAGCGTTTCTGAAAATTCTGACAGTGTCTCTGAAAATCCTGGCGCTAGTGATATATCTATGAAAATTGTGTACTGGAAATTGCCATACATTAAAGAGTCAGAAATGGAAATTCGCAATCGTGTTCATCGGTTGAACAAGATTCTGAAAGATTCCAAAATTGTTATTGTTTTCAAGACTACCAAAACTGCGAACTTCTTTCATAGAAAAGACAAAATGCCTATTGGTCTCTCCTCAAATGTTATTTACAAATTTTCTTGTGAACACTGTCCAAAGGGTTACATTGGTGAGACCACTAGGCATTTGCAAACTAGAATTAACGAACACATCAAAGGTCGCCCCCTGCCAACTGAAATCACCTTGCATAACCATGTGAACGATAAATCCGCTTTCTCTGTCATTGGCCGAACGAATAATACTCGTATCGCAGAATCTGTACTCATTGCCGCTACTGACAGGTCTTTATTGTTAAACAGTAACACTACTTCAGTACCATTGTTTTTACGTTTATAGCTTTCTATTGGACTAAAATTTCTATTATTTTGATGACTGATTGATTTTAACGTGTGCTTTTATATTTAAACCACTGACGAAGAAGACATTGTCTTTGAAATTGTAATTTGCTCGTAAATAAAGGATGATAGAAAAATGAAGCGAAGTTCTCCGAAGCGCCTGGGCTCAATATGTTACGATAAATTCCTTATCTCTATGTCGCCTGATTTGACTTGCGGCGATTAGGAATGGTCATTAGTCCTGCCTTGTGCCATGGACGTGTTGTACATATTTTTTGTGTCTCATGTATGACATGACTCTTAATAGAATTGTAGTTTTGAATTCTGGCAACTTGATTGATTATACCTGGGTGCAGAAAGAACATATAGTTGTGCTATATGAAGACTAGAGACAGTTCATTGTAAGGCAATAGTCTCCAACATTTAAAGATATCATGCTCAATATAGACGTTGATGTCAATCCAAGTTGGTGTTTGATGATGACTGATTCCAGAACGAAATACTGTACTGGCGAAAAAAAGTGGCCAATTAATTATTTATCCAAGGTGGCCGGCCGATGGCCGGTTTCAAATTAATTATTTCTGGAGCCTTGTTCTGAATGGCCGAGAATATCGGCCAACCATAACCTTACTACTTACTTCTGTAAACTGAATTACTTTACATTTGTGCATCATATATTATTATGCGGATAAATTACAACGTCTACAATGAAACTAAGTTTTATTTCTAGCACAAAACCATCTACCTAAGGCATTCTATGTACAGTAATTACATTTCTCCTTATTCTTCTACTTAGAAGCATGAATGCACGATGGATGGCTTTTCTTCACGTTAACGTTTGGTAACCATGCTTTCCATTCAGCAACAGTATCGTCATATCTATTTTTAGACATGAGCTAACGCTTTTCCAAGAATTCTGTGTGTGTGCAGATATTCAGGCGAAGGCGCGTACCCTCGATGACGCTGAGAGATACGTGATTGGTCGATTAAGCTGGGATTTCAGCCCGACTCCACAAATGAATAGCTTTGCACTGTAACTCGAACTTCAGTTTGTAACAGTTATTCTCCGTCCATGTCCAACCAGAGTCTTCTACACCAGTTCTTCAAGTCCTCCCCCAAGGATAATGACTCGCTGACACAACGAACGATCGATCAAGCCATCTCGAATCAGCCTCATTTTTCCGAGGAGCAAAAGAGAACTATAGCGAACAAAAAGGCAGCCGTCGATGCTGAGAGAAAGCGGAGGCATGGTGAACGGATGAAACTGATCGAAGATATTGGACTAAAGTGGCCATTGCCAAAGAACGTCGGTGGTGGCAGGAGAGGAATCCTATTTTATTGGGAGTGTTCACTCTACGATCACGTGGACAAAATCCTGCCCATCACCCAGAGTACTTCCGCCAAAGGACTGCCCGGCTGCATGGGCTCCATCGGAGGACGCTAAACAGCGTAGAAATTCTCTCACGTCTTCTCAGAAGAAAAGGACTAAAGGTGTGGAGCAATCTTTCGCCGAGAAGAATCCTGTTTTCATGTGGTGGCCACAGACGATGCTAGCGAAGAACGACGAGGAAGTTATGATACTGGATACGAAGGATACGGGAGACGCAATGCCTGCTGACACCATGAATGTAGCGGAGCTTGAAACTGCCGAGAATTGGCCCATCGAGTGCGAGCCATCTGCCAACTTCGGTCAACTGCGTCTTCCTTAAGTTCGGATTCACGATGCGCCGGTTCACCAAAGCCACTCAGAAGATACCCAAGGACTTCAATGACGTGGCACGCGACTTCCGCTGCAGGATTCTGGCTCTGATGGACAGATACAACATTTACTCGACGTTCGTGATCAACATCGACGAGACATCGCTGGAGTTGCTAAGCGTTAGGAAAATCGGTCGCTACAAGTCCGGCTCTAAGCAGGTGAAATTCATCGGTGTGGATGATAAACGAGCATTCACTAGTACACCGGCTGTCACAATGAGTGGTCAAGTGCTTCCTTGCATCCAAGTGATCTGGACCGGCAAGACTGACAAAGTTCACATCAACGGCCCTTATGTGCCTGCAATTATCCACCAGGCACATACACCCACCCACTGGCAGAGCACACTCACTTTGGTCAATTTCCTCACCTCTCTCTACGAAACTCACGTCAAGAACAATTCAGAGCACTGGATCCTTGTGATGGCTGCCATTCCTAACCTGCACATTGTGTTCGTCCCAGGTGGATGGACGAGCTTGCTTCAACCGCTGAACATTTCATGTAACAAACCCTTCAAGGACGCCATCCGAAATGCTACTGGTATGTGGTTTGCGAAGAAGTTGCAGCAGCTCGGAAGACTACAGCCCGATGCAGAACCACCACGGTTTGACGTTGGAATGCAAACTATGAAGCCCGTCGTATGTCAAGCCATCGCCTCTGGCTGCGAACGAATGAGTTGCAATGAAGGAAAAGTAATTGTAGATGGTTGGCGAGAGGCCATGCGTGACGTACTGGAGAGTCTGTTGCGCCTAATGAGTGGTTATCTCGTGGACGGGAATTACTTGGCAACGAAAACGACAGCGAAATGGAGATGCAGACTGTGACGATGAGCCAAGCGATTCGGACTATGAGGACACTGAAGCAGACGGTTCTGATGGGGAGGATACGGATACCTCCACCTTCGAAGAGGACGACACAGACGAATGGAGCAACTACCGGGAGGCTATCAGAATTGTACACGGACTCTGGCCTCAAAAGTGAAAGTGAAGTGTTTCGCTCCTGTTTTGTAGTTTGTTAATTGTTAGATGACTATCGAAACAAATTATTGATGTACTAGTAATCAAACAGATAATAGATTTCGCCAGTACAGTAAATGTTTACTGAGATAAAACCATGTGGGCGAATTATGAAAAAATACATTTCGCAAGCACATTTTGCCATCTGATACCCACGCTACAAGAGAAACAAATACATGCACGGAAGTGAAAATGAATAGATTCTACTAATTGTTTTCATTATAACACCAAATAATGATCAACATAATCTCCGAGAAAACCACAAATACAATTATAAAATCACGCAACAATATACATGAAAGTTCTCCACATTATCTCGTAAGTATGTCACACTAAGAACTCCCGAATCACTGTTTAAATATGATGATTTGATGCTTCGCCAAACTACCAGAATCCGAAAACGACTTCCCGCAGGTCTCACAAATAAACGGCTTGTCTCCTGCGTGACTTAACCGATCCCTCACCAAACTACTTGAATCGGTAAATGACTTCCCGCATGAATCACAAATAAACGGTCTGTCACCTGTGTGTATCCGCCGATGAGATTTTAGATGACTTCCTTGGGAAAATGACTTCCCACAAGTAACGCAAAGGAACGGCCTGTCGCCTGTGTGTATTCGCCGATGCTTCGCCAAACTACTCGAATACGAAAACGACTTCCCGCACATCTCACAAATGAACGGCCTGTCACCTGTGTGCATCCGCCGATGAGATTCCAGACTACCTCCTTGGGTAAATGACTTTCCGCACACTTCGCAGATGAACGGCTTGTCGCCTGTGTGTATTCGACGATGCTTCGATAAACTACTTGAAGAGGTAAATGACTTCCCGCAGATCTCACAAATAAACGGTCTGTCACCTGTGTGCATCCGCCGATGATATTCCAGACTACCTATTTGGGTAAATGACTTCCCACACGCTTTGCAGATGAACGGCCTCTCTCCTGTGTGAATTCGCCGATGCCTCGCCAAACTAGTCGGATGGGTAAATGACTTCCCGCAAGACTCACAAATAAACGGTCTGTCACCTGTGTGCCTCCGCCGATGAGATTCCAGATGACCTCTTCGGGTAAATGACTTCCCACACGCTTTGCAGATGAACGGCCTGTCGCCTGTGTGTATTCGACGATGATTTATCAAGCTGCTTGAACTGCTAAGGGACTTCTCGCAGAACTCACATTTGAATGTTCTAACTTCACTTTTGACCTCTGGTATATTGCTCATTCCCGTGTGGACCTGAAACGACGAAAACATATAACTTTTAAACGCGAATTAAGAATCATCTTGATAAATAAAACTGATGTCATAAGTCATTGATAACTGAAATTCTGATTGTCAGAATTTTCATATTTATTTTACCTAACCAGAAGAAGTATATTTGGTTTCATCACTGATGATTGTTGAATACAATGCAATACTCCTGACTCATAAAACCATGTTATAAGCACTCATAATAGCATGTGGATACATTTTGCAGACACTTCTGTCGAACGAAATTACACGTTGCAAGGGATTGGGTTAAATGCCGTTTTCGACACTTTAGATTCAATTATGAAATTGAAGAAAGCAAACGATCCAATGAAGTTAGACATTCTACTAGAGAGTGAGTTAAATAAATTGTAGCTGTTCAATTAACTGCTGTAGATCAGTGAAAATCCGACAACAATTTTTAATGCAATGTATCTCTTTAAACATCAGTGTGGCCAACAATTTTGCGGACTTTGTAAGTTTGTGGTTATGTGAACTTTTGCAATATTGGACGACTTTGAATTTAAAGATGTTCCCTAGTTTTACATGGTGCATGAATTACATACATAATTTATCACAATAATTTGGACAGCGATTTCAACATATTTCCTTGAAGGAGAGTTCTCAAATTCTACATGAAAGGTCAATGTCAAGTTAATTGAAGTGTTGAATGTACTTCATAGTGATGGAGTGGCCATCAGATTCTACGTCTACATGAAAGGTCAATGTACAAGTCAATTGAGGTGTTGAATGTACTTCATGGTAATGGAGTGGCTATAAGATAGCCAAGAATTCGAAAGTGACCACTACAAAATAGTGGTGAAATATTGTAACAAATAAAATGAACGGAAGAGCAATATCCTGGAACTACTGTGAATTACAAAATCCATTCTTCTTCTGGATGAATGCTTCAGGCATTACCTGTCAGCTTACTTTTCTCCATTTCATGTTGCGCATCGCCCTCGTCTTTGAAATTCAACATCTACTGCTTTCAAATTGCTCGTCGTCGTCTCAGACACTGTCTACACCTTTCAGTTGCATCATTCTGAGTTTTAAGGAGAGTTCTCTAATTCTACATGAAAGGTCAATGTCAAGTCAATTGAGGTGTTGAATGTACTTCATGGTTCTGTTAGCTTGGTCGTCCGAGCGATATTCAGTGCATTCACCCCTCAGTCATGGGGCTTTGTTTCTACTGACGATAATACAGTTGATTGTGCCTCCAAAGAAATAGCACCTAGCTAACTACTTGCATGTGATCCTTGATGGAATTGATCTTTATGAATGAGTGAGGCAAATGACAGTTAATGGCCGAGGTATTCTCGTAATTTAAAGGAAACGGGAACATAGCTGTTGAAGGTAATTTAAGGATTCGTAGTGTCATCGAAGAATCAGACCTTTGGATTTAGACACTAAATTCTTTTCGAGTCTGCTGAAAACAGCAGGAAGTAGCGTATGAAAAAAATAACGTTTTCAGCACAGACAGAATCATGTCCGAATTCGAGACTTATTAATCGTACGTGCATCTCAACAATATTGGTGACATTGGGACAACAAACATTTGGGTACCTTCCAACAACGACCGTAATGTCTAGACGCGGATAACTTGGTTGCTGATGACAGCCTGCAACTCCTTCAGTGGCTTCAGCTCTATTCGGATTGTATTTCATTTACCTAGTGCACCTTCATATGTGTGCCGAGTGGTTCATTGCTCAATATAAATTCCCTATCTCTATGTCGCTTGATTTGACTTGCGGCGATTAGGAGTGGTCATGAGTCATGCCCCAGTGCCATGGACGTCTTGTAGATATTTTTTGTGTCTCATGTATGACATGACTCTTAATAGAATTGTAGCTTTGATGTCTGGCAACTTGATTGATTATACCTGGGTGCAGAAAGAACATATAGTTGTGTTATATGCAGACTAGAGAAAGTTCATTGTTAGGCAATGGTTTCCAAAATTTAAAGATATCATGCTCAATAAAGACATTGAGGTCAATCCAAATTGGTGTTTGATGACGGCTGATTCCAGAACGAAAACAATTTAGATTTCGCAAGCACATTTTGCCATCTGATACCGACGCTACAAGAAAAGCAAATACATGCACAAAAATGAAAATGAATAGATTATAATAATTGTTTTCATTAGAACACCAAATCATGATCAACATAATCTCCGAGAAAACTACAAACACAGTTATATAATCACACAACAATATACATGAAAGTTCCCCAAATTAACTCGTAAGTATGTCCCACTATGAATTTGCCGAATCACTGTTTAAATATAATGAGTTGATATCAAGTTTTCTATCACTTCACAAACAATTTGTCAAAATCCATTT
The DNA here is from genome assembly GCA_907163375.1 of Prostheceraeus crozeri. Taxonomy (NCBI): domain Eukaryota; kingdom Metazoa; phylum Platyhelminthes; order Polycladida; family Euryleptidae; genus Prostheceraeus; species Prostheceraeus crozeri. The sequence continues at coordinate 149,796 of CAJQUW010013695.1, read as the reverse complement.
TTGAACGTCCACTAGAGTCTACCGATTCACTACAGACATGCAGAAAAACATAAAGATGACTGCTTATCCCTTGTGCAAGCTGATGAGCTACCAAACTACTTGGTTGGTAAAAAGATTTTCCACATGACTCATAAATTAACGGCCTGTCACCTGTGTGTACCCGCCGATGAGTTTCTAAACTTCCTGTTAGTGCAAATGACTTCCCGCACGCTTCGCAGAGGAACGGTCTGTCGCCTGTGTGTATTCGCCGATGCTTCGCCAAACTACTTGAATCCGTAAAGGACTTCTCGCAGGTCTCACAAATGAACGGCCTGTCTCTTGTGTGCATTCGCCGATGCCATGTACAGCCTTCAATGTGGCTAACAAAGGAGTCTGTGCAATGTGTGTGATGTCTTTTACATATGCAGCACCACCCGTTTCTTACATGATCGAGTCTCGGAATACTCGTACCTACAGGGAAGTAAAGCTACATGTATATTCCTACATTCTTCTTATTCTCATAATTAACATCCAAAGGAAATATTTTCATTTACTACCAATGTGAAATACGTTGCCGAATTGACGAAGCCATGACTATAAGGCAACTTAAACCACCTCTGAATGGCAAAGAGGAGTTCATGACAATAGGTTGTTCCATATTTAGCCTTCTTCATTGATTTGTACATGTAATTATTTCTCCTTTGTTGTTCCATTGGTCATGCTGTTAGAGCATTCACATAATTCTTATGTTCTATTTTTGATCATTTATGCATGCATTTTGATAATAGTTTCTATACTTCGACATTTGTAGCCGTGCAGTCACTCTTTCATAGACTTGATGTCTTGATTGTCGTGCATATTACCAGTGTGACGTAGATCGATAATGTGAGCGTCATTATTGTCAATTCACCTTACATTGAATGCTTGACCAGCATACGGTGAAATTACCGTGAATACATATTGTGAAATATCGCATGATGACGAACTAGTGCTTCGACACGTCAAGAAAAACCGCATATATTTGGTAGATTGGTCTTTTACTTGGGAAAATTGATGCATAATAAATACATTTTGAAATGCAATTATATGACCATGTAACATTGAGTTGCAAGAATACCGCGAGAAGCACACCATCTGACTGTCTACGTCTGCAACCTCGCATTCAATGCTTAAAGATCATTGGTACACGATATCCATGGATATCCACGACAAGCCTGTACATCAGGGAGTCTCATTCCTGAGATTATATCTAAGGAATTGGCTGAATGGAGAACAGATATTGAGTGAATTTGCGGATGTCTCGATGTGCTACCGATGACAATGGCATTATCTGTCAACTTCAAGGATTTGGACATGTCCCCTGTTTGGGACGCATCAGAAAAGGCGAATGCTGCAGTAATGCATGATCCCACAAAGTCAGCAGGTATTGGATAGACTGCTAACCTGCTGTGTGCAAGAGTGGCTCCAGTAAAAGCAGCTCACTTACCAATATTACCGCTGTGCAGAGCTCATCCTCTCGAACTTTTGATAAGAGCAGTTCGGAGATCATTACTGTGTAATTCAAGTATTTTAAAGAATCTGAAATACATACAAATGTGACATGTTCAACCATTGTCTTAAGTTGGCAATCTAAGCCACATTCAGGGCATTCACTCTTCAGTCATGGGGTTTTGTTTCTACTGACGATAATACAGTTGATTGTGCTTCCAGAGAAATAGCACCTAGCTAACTACTTGCATGTGATCCTTGATGGAATTGATCTTTATGAATGAGTGAGGCAAGTGACAGTTGGCCTCGGTATTCTCGCAATTTAAAGGAAACGGGAACATAGCTGTTGAAGGTAATTTAAGGATTCGTAGTGTCGTCGAATAATGACCTTTGGATATAGACGCTAATTTGTTTTCATGTCTGCTGAGAACAGCAGGAAGTAGCGAATAATGGGCTTTGAGAAAATAACGACGTTTTCAGCGCAAACCGAATCATGTCCGAATTCGAGACTTATTAATCGTGCGTGTATGTCATCCTGCAGTTTTACAAACATTAACACCACATCATTTTCTCATTGCCGATGCTGTAAATGTAGTACCCGAACCAAATATGACAGACATTGATATGAAACAGGCTAACTCGATCACAGCTCGTGCAGTCACCGAAGCAACAATATTGGTGACATTGGGAGAACAAACATTTGGGTACCTTCCAAAAACGACAGAAATGGCTAGACGCGGTTGATGACATCTGTATTGGGTCGATAGTATTGGTTGCTGATGACAACTTGCAACTCCTTCAGTGGCTTATGGCAAGGGTAGGCAAGCTTGCCAATGTGTCCTTTCGCATTTAACAACAATGAAATTAAATAAACAATAGATCAAATTGCCATGCAAAAGATGTGCGGCTGGTAGGATCCGACCCTACGACCAAGGTGAAAAAGACCTGTGCTCTAACCAACTGAGCTACGAGCCACTTACGCGACTCTGTCAATTGGCAGGATCAAACCCTCACCACCACACATCAGTTGTCAAGGCAATAATAATCAATGAATAAATAACACGTCACAATTGTGACCGCCGACATTAAGGCAAGTAGCGGGGATCGATTGTCCACCAAAGCATCTTAAGCCATGTCGTGAATGCAATTAACAACAATGAAATTAAATAAACAATAGATCAAATTGCCATGCAAAAGATGTGCGGCTGGTAGGATCCGACCCTACGACCAAGGTTAACTAGACCTGTGCTCTAACCAACTGAGCTACGAGCCACTTACGCGACTCTGTCAATTGGCAGGATCAAACCCTCACCACCACACATCAGTTGTCAAGGCAATAATAACCAATGGATAAATAACACGTCACAATTGTGACCGCCGACATTAAGGCAAGTAGCGGGGATCGATTGTCCACCAAAGCATCTTAAGCCATGTCGTGAATGCAATTAACAACAATGAAATTAAATACACGATAGATCAAATTGCCATGCAAAAGATGTGCGGCTGGTAGGATCCGAACCTACGACCAAGGTTAACTAGACCTGTGCTCTAACCAACTGAGCTACGAGCCACTTACGCGACTCTGTCAATTGGCAGGATCAAACCCTCACCACCACACATCAGTTGTCAAGGCAATAATAATCAATGGATAAATAACACGTCACAATTGTGACCGCCGACATTAAGGCAAGTAGCGGGGATCGATTGTCCACCAAAGCATCTTAAGCCATGTCGTGAATGCAATTAACAACAATGAAATTAAATAAACAATAGATCAAATTGCCATGCAAAAGATGTGCGGCTGGTAGGATCCGACCCTACGACCAAGGTTAACTAGACCTGTGCTCTAACCAACTGAGCTACGAGCCACTTACGCGACTCTGTCAATTGGCAGGATCAAACCCTCACCACCACACATCAGTTGTCAAGGCAATAATAATCAATGGATAAATAACACGTCAAAATTGTGACCGCCGACATTAAGGCAAGTAGCGGGGATCGATTGTCCACCAAAGCATCTTAAGCCATGTCGTGAATGCAATTAACAACAATGAAATTAAATAAACAATAGATCAAATTGCCATGCAAAAGATGTGCGGCTGATAGGATTCGAAACTACGACCAAGGTGAACTAGACCTGTGCTCTAACCAACTGAGCTACGAGCCACTTACGCGACTCTGTCAATTGGCAGGATCAAACCCTCACCACCACACATCAGTTGTCAAGGCAATAATAACCAATGGATAAATAACACGTCACAATTGTGACCGCCGACATTAAGGCAAGTAGCGGGGATCGATTGTCCACCAAAGCATCTTAAGCCATGTCGTGAATGCAATTAACAACAATGAAATTAAATAAACAATAGATCAAATTGCCATGCAAAAGATGTGCGGCTGGTAGGATCCAAACCTACGACCAAGGTTAACTAGACCTGTGCTCTAACCAACTGAGCTACGAGCCACTTACGCGACTCTGTCAATTGGCAGGATCAAACCCTCACCACCACACATCAGTTGTCAAGGCAATAATAATCAATGGATAAATAACACGTCACAATTGTGACCGCCGACATTAAGGCAAGTAGCGGGGATCGATTGTCCACCAAAGCATCTTAAGCCATGTCGTGAATGCAATTAACAACAATGAAATTAAATAAACAATAGATCAAATTGCCATGCAAAAGATGTGCGGCTGGTAGGATCCGACCCTACGACCAAGGTTAACTAGACCTGTGCTCTAACCAACTGAGCTACGAGCCACTTACGCGACTCTGTCAATTGGCAGGATCAAACCCTCACCACCACACATCAGTTGTCAAGGCAATAATAATCAATGGATAAATAACACGTCAAAATTGTGACCGCCGACATTAAGGCAAGTAGCGGGGATCGATTGTCCACCAAAGCATCTTAAGCCATGTCGTGAATGCAATTAACAACAATGAAATTAAATAAACAATAGATCAAATTGCCATGCAAAAGATGTGCGGCTGATAGGATTCGAAACTACGACCAAGGTTAACTAGACATGTGCATAGGTCCAACACTTTTGAGAACTTTCTAAGAAGACACTTCAAATGCATTCAAGATTCCTACGTCAAATGTCACGAATAGGATCATCCTCTTCACAATGCAACGTCACATTATAGAAACCGTCGCATTCTTGTTGAGGCAAGTTGCACAAGACGCCGACAGAACTGTCTTCTTGTTTTGTCGACATTGATTGTAAATAATGTACGTGATCTGATGAAATTTCTATTACCTTGCGATTTTGATTTTCATCCTGAGATACAAATACTCTCTCTCACAGTTTATGTTCGCAAAAGTGCAGGTGGGGTTGTACGTGTGGCAAGTACCAAGACAGTGAAAAGAACAGTGAGCAGTCCAGTTTCAAAGCTGCGCCCCAAATTCCTCTCGTAGACTTCGGTTGAAGTTTGTGCTGCTCTTTCCTGGTGAGCGAAATGTATGGTCCTGATTGTATTTAAGTTCTATTCGGATTGTATTTCATTAACCTAGTGCACCTTCATATGTGTGCCGAGTGGTTCATTTCTCAATATAAATTCCCTATCTCTATGTCGCTTGATTTGCCTGGCGGTGATTAGGAGTGGTCATGAGTCATGCCCAGTGCCATGGACGTGTTGTAGATATTATTTTGTGTCTCATGTATGACATGACTCTTAATGGAATTGTAGCTTTGATGTCTGGCAACTTGATTGATTATACCTGGGTGCAGAAAGAACATATAGTTGTGTTATATGCAGACTGGAGAAAATTCATTATGAGGCAATAGTCTCCAAAATTTAAAGATATCATGCTCAATATAGACGTTGATGTCAATCCAAGTTGGTGTTTGATGACGACTGGCTCCAGAATGAAATAAATGTTGACTGAGATAAAACTATGTGGGTGAATTATGAAAAAAATACATTTCGCAAGCACATTTTGTCATCTGATACCCTGGCTACAAGAGAAACAAATACATGCACAGAAGTGAAAATGAATAGATTCTAATAATTGTTTTCATTATAACACCAAATCATGATCAACATAATATCCGAGAAAACCATTAAGACAGTTATAAAATAACGCAATAATATACATGAAAGTTCTCCAAATTATCTCGTAAGTATGTCCCACTAAGAACTCCAGAATCACTGTTTAAATATGATGAGTTGATGCTTCGCCAAACTACCAGAATCCGAAAACGACTTCCCGCACGACTCACAAATGAACGGCTTGTCTCCTGTGTGAATTCGCCGATGCCTCACCAAGCTACTTGCATCGGTAAATGACTTCCCGCATGAATCGCAAATAAACAGTCTCTCACCTGTGTGTATCCGCTGATGAGATTTTAGATGACCTCCTTGGGTAAATGACTTACCGCAAGTAACGCAAAGGAACGGCCTGTCGCCTGTGTGTATCCGCCGATGAGATTTTAGATGACCTCTTTGGGTAAATGACTTCCCGCAAGTAACGCAAAGGAACGGCCTGTTGCCTGCGTGGATTCGCGAATGCTTCGCTAAAATACTCGAACACGAAAAATACTTCCCGCATATCTCACAAATGAACGGCCTGTCTCCCGTGTGACTTCGCCGATGATTCGCCAAACTACTCGAATCGATAAATGACTTTCCGCAAGAATCACAAATAAACGGCCTGTCGCCTGTGTGTATCCGCCGATGATATTTTAGATGACCTCTTTGGGTGAATGACTTTCCGCACGCTTCGCAGATAAACGGCTTGTCGCCTGTGTGTATTCGCCGATGCCTCGCCAAACTGCTTGAACACGAAAACGACTTCTCGCATATCTCACAAATGAACGGCTTGTCTCCTGTGTGTGTTCGCTGATGCTTCGCCAAATTACTCGAATCGGTAAATGACTTCCCGCACATCTCACAAATAAACGGTCTGTCACCTGTGTGCATCCGCCGATGAGATTCCAGATGACCTCTTCGGGTAAATGACTTCCCACACGCTTTACAGATGAACGGCCTCTCTCCTGTGTGAATTCGCCGATGGCTCGCCAAACTACTCGAATCCGAAAACGACTTCTCGCATATCTCACAAATGAACGGCCTGTCTCCTGTGTGACTTCGCCGATGCTTCGCCAAACTACTTGAATCGGTAAATGACTTCCCGCATATCTCACAAATGAACGGCCTGTCTCCTGTGTGAATTCGCCGATGCCTCGCCAAATTACTCGAATCGGTAAATGACTTCCCGCAAGACTCACAAATAAACGGTCTGTCACCTGTGTGCATCCGCCGATGAGATTCCAAATTACCTCTTCGGGTAAATGACTTTCCACACGCTTTGCAGATGAACGGCCTCTCTCCTGTGTGTATTCGACGATGCGTTATCAATTTGCTTGAACTGCTAAAGGACTTCTCGCAGAACTCACATTTGAATGTTCTAACTTCACTTTTGACCTCTGGTATATTGCTCATTCCCGTGTGGACCTGAAACGACAAAAACGTACAACATTTAAACGAAATTGAGTATTGTCTTAATACACGAAACGAATGTCAGTCATAAGTCATTGATAAATGAAATTCTGATTGTCAGAATTTTTATGATATTTATTTTACCTAACCAGAAAAAGTATATTTGGTTTCATCACTGATGATTGTTGAATACAATGCAATACTCCTGACTCATAAAAGCCGACCGACTAGCACTCGTTAATGCATGTGGGTACATTTTGCAGACACTTCTGTCTAACGGAATTACACGTTGCAGGGAATTGGGTTAAATGTCATTTTTCACACTTTAAATTCAGTTATCAAATTGAAGCAAGCCAACAATCACTAAGACCAAAGACTAAGACTAAGACTAAGACTTAATGACTAAAGAATTAGTCAAATAAATTGTTACTGTTGTAATTATCTGCTGTAGATCAATGAAAATCCGACAACAATTTTCAATGCAATGTATCCCTTTAAACATCAGTGTGGCCAACAATTTTGCGAATTATGTTAACTGTTGCAACTTTCGACGATTTTGAATTCAAAGATACTTCCTAGTATTACATGGTGCATGAATTACATACATAATTTATCACAATAATTTGGACGGCGAATTCAACATATTTCCTTGAAGGAGAGTTCTCAAATTCTACATGAAAGGTCAATGTCAAGTCAATTTAGGTGTTGAATGTACTTCATGGTAATGGAGTGGCCATAAGATAGCCAAGAATTCGAAAGTGACCACTACAAAATAGTGGCGAAATATTGCAACAAATAAAACCAACGAAAGAACAATATCCTGGAACTACTGTGAATTACAAAATCTGTTCTGCTTCTGGATGAATGCTTCAGGCATTACCTGTCAGCTTACTTTTCTCCATTTCATGTTGTGCATCGCCCTCGTCTTTGAAATTCAACTTCTACTGCCTTCAAATTGCTCGTCGTGGTCTCAGACATGGTCTACACCTTTCAGTTGCATCATTCTACTTGACTGCTTTCTTCAACTTCTCCGCAGCCTCCAGGAGCAACGTATTTGCAGACAAAATCATTTGAGTGCAAGCCTCTTCTTTCTCCAATCTCGCATCCTTCTCTTTCAATTTCTACCGTTTCTTCGATATTTATTTGAATCCAAGGCATTCCAAACATGCCATTTTGTCGTATTCCTTCCTTTTCTTTTCCCTCTATTTCTCACTTCTTCTTCTCACACTTCATAAGTCTCTGTTCCTCATCCAAACATAATATGCATTTCCGATTAGCTTGTCTCCCAAGAAGTATAAAAGTCCTTTGAATAATGCAATTGATGGAATTGCTTCGGGCTTGTTCCCATAAGAACGAATTCAAGACGGAATACCTTTCATTTTGATGGACATTTCTAGTGTCGAAAAAGAGGTCTTGCTATGGGCTCCAAGGCATCTCCCACCTTCGCAATTTTGGTCATGAACCGTCTGGAGAGGTCGACAGTTTCCCAACGATCATTTTCCAATAATGTTTCTACGATATATTGATGATTGCGTTGTGATTATGGCGACTTACAACAAACTATTGCTCGTGTAAACCAACTTAATAACACCATGAAATTCGAAATATGTACTCCAGATAATGATGGTTATCTTCCTGTACTTGATACAGTCATCAAAATTCATGACGATGGCGCTGTCGATCATTAATTCTATTGTAAAGAATCAAACAGAGGAATTTTCATTCACTCATCATCAGCTCTACCAGCTTCAATTAAGAGAAATGAGATTATAGAGGAATTCCGATGTATGGATAGATTATGCAATTCAGATGACGCTGAAGCTTTCGCAGCATCTCAAATGGTTAATAAATTCGCGAATAATGGATATAATCGAGAATCTATCCATGAGAGCGAAGTCTAAACGCCGCGAGTGCCAAAAAATGACTTCACTGACTCCTATTTGTTAAAAGTGCCTTTCATCACTGACAAATTCAACTATAGACTACAATATATAATACATAATTCCGATCTTAAAATGCGCATCGTAAATAAATCAAGAAATAATTTATCCCAACATCTGAACAAAAATAAGCGCTTCTCAACATATTCCAAACGCTTATGTATAATCAACGATCCCCAATCATGTACAGCCTTCAATGTGGCTTACAAAGGAGACTGCGCAATGTATGATGTCTTTTACATATGCAGCACCACCCGTTTCTTACATGATCAAGTCTCGGAGTACCTGCAGGCAACTAAAGCTACATGTATATTCCTACATTTTTCTTATTCTCATTATTAGCATCCCAAGGAAATATCTTCATTTACCGCCAATGTGAAATACGTTGCCGAATTGACGAAGCCATGACTATAAGGCAACTGAAACCATCTCAGTAATGTATATATGACCGATTCAGGTATACCTCCAGAATGCAGAATCGGAATATTTCATACACTGAAAAAGAGTTTTATAAATAAAAATAATATTAAGGATAAAATCAAAAAAACAGTTTTCAGCTCGTTGGGATTTTTTTATATACTGAGAATGAGTATAGGAAATATTTCATACACTGAAAAAGAGTTTTATAAATAAAAATAATATTAAGGATAAAATCAAAAAAACAGTTTTAAGCTCGTTGGGATTTTTTCATATACTGAGAATGAGTATAGGAAATATTTCATACACTGAAAAAGAGTTTTATAAATAATAATAATATTAAAGATAAAATAAAAAAAACAGTTTTAAGCTCGTTGGGATTTTTTCATATACTGAGACTGAATATAGGAAATATTTCATACACTGAAAAGGAGTTTTATAAATAAAAATAATATTAAGGATAAAATAAAAAAACAGTTTTAAGCTCGTTGGGATTTTTTCATATACTGAAAAGAGGTTTCAAAAATATTACGTAGCCAAAAATTTAGGTAGTCCAAGAATTTCACGTAGTCGAAAATTTATGTAGTCGAAAATTTAAGTAGTCTAAAATTTAAGTAGTCCAAAAATTTAGGTAGTCCAAGAGTTTCACGTAGTCGAAAATTTAGGTAGTCTAAAAATATCAGAAGATTGTATTCAAAATATTTATTTAAAAATGGAAACCTCAAAAATGGAAGGAACTTCGAGAATATATCCTTCGTTAATAAATGAACGTAGTTCTACTTTAATGGACATTGAAAGACACAAAGATAGAGTTAGTTATATGAAAGATAAGGAATCTCAATTATTATTAAGATTAGAGCATTATGATAAATTAAGAAAGAGATGGTCTAAATTTAAGAATGTAACACAAGGTATTGGAATATTTTTAACAATAAGTTTAGGTGCTTTAACAATTGTCCCATAACAGGACAGGTCTTCAGGTGTTTTAGTAATTCCAGTAGTTGCTACAGCTTTAACAGGTACGGGTGTTTTTGCAACTTCGCTTGTTACAATGTTAGATAAATCTTTAATAGCTAAAAAACGAAAATCATTAAAAACTAAACATTTACATATTAAAGAAGTCTATGACAAACTACATTACTACTTTCAAAGAGTATGTGATGATAATGTTATTACGTTAGATGAGATTGAACAATTTGATCAAATAGCTAATGAAGTAAATCAAATATCATTTAATGATATGAATAAACAGCTCGACAAAATTTCGAATGATAGTAAAATTTCTAGTGATGATAAGATTTCTAATGAAGAAAATGATAAAATTATTTAAGAAGAACTAAACACTTTATTAAACAAAATTTTAAACGAAAAGATGTCAGACAACAAAGCAATAAAATAATAATTTGTTCAGTAAAATCTTTTTGTTGTATTCTAATGTTACCACAAAATTCAAATATTATATTTTAAAAATGGATAAAATTAAAGCTGATAATCAAGAAAGAATCCAACAATTAGATAAGTTGATAAAGCAAAAAAATATTATGAAAGAAAATCATACTCAGCATAGAATGTATAAAGCTGGTATTCAGTCTGATATGTTTGAAAAAATGCAGCAAACCGAGCAAGTAAAAACTGATTTTGAAAAAACTATGGAACCATTTAAAAAGCTTGAAAAAGAACTTACAAATAATGATAAACAAATTGATATAACAGATCCAGCACACAAAACTATATTATATGACTATGGATTACTAGAATCAAACTTTAATAAGAAATTACCAAAATCGATGCAATTTGAACATTCTATTTCATTTATAGATGGAAAAAGAATACCTAGATTTTATCTCGGACAAAAAGAAATATTTCCACAACCTTTTCGAGGTTTAATTTTTTCACCAGATGAATCTCCTTTTAGTTTAGATAGAAATTTTGTTTATCTTTTAAGAGGAGCAGATTTAAAAAATTATGCTGTAGAAGATCTCATAAAATATAAAGCTATGTTAGATCGAGTTGGTGCAGTAAAATCTCTTAGACGTTATAAACAATTACAAAATTTATTATCAACGGGAGTTAAAGTATGAAAAAGTTTTAAAACAGAAAAAAACTGTATTTTTACCAGATGATCCACAAAAATTATTAAATAGATTAAATATTCTAATATCTGCAATAAAAGAAGGACATAATTCTAGTTTCAATGAAATTCATGCTATATTGAAAAGACTGTTAGAAAAGAAGATTCTAAATGAAGAGGATTATAAAAGTATAAAAAAAATTCATAAAAAAATATTTATTTAATATTTTAACTAAAAAATGCGTTCAGCAGATTTAGACAAAATTAATAATCATTTAAAAAATCTAACAGAGATTTTGGGTTCATCAAAATTTAGTACGACGTTAAAAATTATAACAACTACTTCATCACACACTTGTAATTTAGAACCCATTCTACATTTGGAACAAAATAAAAATTATCAAATTGCATTGACTAGTTTCTCCACATTTAGCACTATTCAAAACGTTATCAAAGATGTGAATGATCAATTTAGATATTCTACTGATAAAGGTAAATCGCGGAAAATACTGACTTTTCTTCCTGGTTCTTACGAAGTTGAATCAATATCAAATGAAATTAAGAGACATTTAGGTATACCATTTAAAGATAAGAAACAATTACATTTTGCAGTTGAACCGGCAGTTAATAAATTTTCTCTTACTTTAGACGAAAATCATCAAGTTGATTTTAATCATGATAGAACATTGTCAAAACTATTAGGATTTAATAAACAAACCTACAGTCAAGGTTATCATTTAGGCGAGATTTTCCAAAAATAACGGAAATAAATTCAATTGTTGTACATTGTGACATTATTGAAGGAGGATATATAAATGGTAAATTGTCAAATTTAATATTCAGTTTTCCAGGTTTTACTGTACCCATTGGTTATAGATTAAATGTATTTCAAAAAACATTAATATATTTCCCCAATACAAAAAAAACTATTAACAACATTGACATTAGAATCACTGATGAGAAAGGACAAGAAATAAATTTTGGAGGTGAAGAGATTATGATAGATCTTTTGGTTAGAGAAGTTTAATTTTCTTCTTCTTAAAAAATAAAAATTGTTTATTAAAAATGAGTGAAGTGCCCCCATTAAATAAAAAAAGCTTAAATTTAATCATCATCCAAATTTATCTAATAAAGTTTTGTCAGTTATTTGTGGAAAAACATATCTATTATTTAAAATTCTCACGACACCAAATTTTTTGGATTATAACAATCTTATAATTTTATAATAATACAACAACAGCAGACCAACATGTATATCAAATTTTAAAATATGGATTTGAAAATAATCTTACAAATACAGCAATTGCTTCATTATTAAAAGAATATGAAAAATCGGAAGATGAAGAAGAAATAAGTTCGTGGTGTGAAGAAGCAGCAAAAAATAATCAGTTAGTAGAATCAATAGTATCATTAGTAAACAATGAAACATTGTGTAATTTTTGATGATTGTGTTAATGATAGAAATCAGTCAGTTCAGAGAAATTATTTCACAAGAGGTAGACATAACAACTGTAGTTTTTTTATTTAACACAAAGTATGTATTCATTAGATGGAAGTGTTATTAGAAAGAATGCAAATATATTTATACTATTTGAAATAAATGCAAGAAACTTATGTGATTTGTTAAGAGATTTATGTATAAGAGATAAAGATGAATTTAAACATTCGTGTAATAATGCTTGGTCAAAAGATTATGGCTTCATTACAATTAATATTGATAAAAAAATACATGATAGAGTTATCGAACAATTGTTCTCTGACTAAGCTTCGCCCCGACTGAAAGTCGATAGAAAATATTTTCGCGGAGTGATCGAATAATTTATTCTTTTCTTAAAAATAAGATTAAATTATTTTTTTAAAAATTAAGAAATTTGAAAATTAGAAAATTTAAAAGGTAAAGTAGCTATTCCATCAGGTAAAATTTTTCTTTTATCACCAAATGGATCTAATGATAATTTATGTTCCTCTTTTAAATACATTTTATGTTTCTTTGAATTAAGTCTATAATTACATGCTGTTTTTATTTCATTATTAAATAATGCATTCTTATAATCTTGAAATGCTATTTGGTTAGCCACTGATGCCTTTGAAATTCCTTTTAATGTTTTAGATGTTTTTGAATTTGTTTTAGAATTTGTGCTATAACAATAACATTCACATTTTAAAAATACAGCTTCTGTTATGTACTCTTCATTTCCTTGTAGTTCATCTTTTACTTTATATAAATCAGAAAGATGAACGATATCTTTTATTTTATCTATTTCTTTATCAAGTGAAGAATTATACGGTACTGTCAATTCTAAGAAAACAGAATTGGTATCTGTAAAGTGTAATTTATAGTTTTTGCCATAAGCAGGTGCTAAATAATCATATATAAATCTATACATAAATAGTTTAGCTAATCCTAATATACTAGTACAGAATCCTATAAAATTAAACTTATCATATTTTATAATGTTTCGACTTAGATGCACAGCACATAGTTCATCACTGAATCTAGTAGTTCTTTTATATATAGGTTTCCTTGTTAAATTTTGAAACCTATCTTTATCATAAACTATTTCAATATTTGGTCTATTACGCACATTTTCTCAAGTCTTACCATAAAATGCATTATTCATTAATTTAAAGAACACGTTTCCAAAATCATCTTTATTTCTTTTAGCTATTTTACGTTTTTCAATATTGAACTCTATATAATCTTTTAACCACCTAGATTTTCTATACACTAGTTTCCGGTGAATTTTACAAGAATCATTCCATGATCTAAATACCAATCTAGCATTTTTCCTTCAACAACATACTTTCCTTTATTACTTTGTGTTAACATAAGTTTTTTTGTTGGTCTGTATTTTTTAGGAATTATAGATTTTTGATAATCTGAAAAATCTTCTATATTGGGAATTTTGTTTTCGGGACAGAAAGGAAAATATTTTGTTTTATCTTTTACTTCATCAGGGTATACTAAATCAACTTCATATATACAATCATGATTATAATTTCCATTATATGTTTTTTGATAATCTAGAATATTACACCATGACATTTCACCTGTTGGTAATTCTTGTATCATGCAAGAAGAATATAAGCTATTAAAATCATAATATAACAAATAGTTTTCTCTCATGAATTCATCAACTGCTGCTTGACTCTCTTCATTTGATATAAATCCTTCTATATTTTGATTAAACAATTTTATAAATTGATCTTTTTTTTCCGGATTTAAAATTTTTAAACAACCATAATCATCAGGATTTACTTTCTTACTATAACATTTGACATATCTATTACCTAGAACAGATGAAACACCACCTCTAATTCCAGATCCCAAAAATAGTAATTTATCGTAAGAACTTTCTTTATAATATTTAAGTTTAACATTTGTATGTTTCAACCCTGCTAACCATGTTAATCCTGATGTAGAATAACAATAGCATGGATCTATTCCGTAATATTCCACACAGATGCTACGAAAATTTTCAAAAAAAAATCAGCAAGGATTAATACATCTATCTGAAGATATTTCATTGTATAATCATACATTGTTCTACAATTTAACTCTCTCCAATTCTTTTCAGCTTCTGCATAATCTTCTTCAGATAGTTGTGATTGCTTTAATGATGATTTAACTTTATGACGTGAAGAAAGTTGATGTTCTTGCATTATTTCATTTATTCTAGCGATATCTCCAGTTAAATATTCGTAGGGAAAAATACCTTTTAAAGGTTTTAAATTATATTTATTTCATATTTTTCACCGTTCAGGTTTCAAAGTTTTTCCCATGACCTCTAATGAATAAGGATTAAAAAATCTAAATGCATCTAATATTCTGATACAACCAAATTGCATTGAAAAAAATTCTTCTTCTGTTTTACATAGTACGTTTGTTCTTAGTTGTTGTAATTTTTCAGATGAGAATAGATCTTTTATTATTAAATGGAAATCACATTTAGAACCATTGTAGAAATATAAAGGTACAAAGTTATATCTAAATTTATTAGCATAAAGATTACAAGAATTATGTGCTGTACCTCTATATAATCCATTCAGATGCTCATGATCTTTTACTTTATAAGTTGTAAATTCTTTTCCTCAGTAATAACAATTTTTTCATTATCAAATTGTACTAATTGGTCATACGTTAATGGAAGCATTGGTTTATTTGTTTTAAGCAATTGTGAAAAATATTTTTGTAATTCTTCTATTTTCTTTGTAAACATTTCTGAACTATCTTCACCACAGTATTGATAATATTATGATTTAAATAATTCAGGATAATTTGAATGAATGTACATTCCCTAACATAATGGTTTTTGTTACCAGAACTTACCAGAACTTTGTGTCATGTTAACATTATATGCTTCAAAATCACAATATATAATAAAGGGTACTTTATTTCTGTAATACCATTTATTATACACTAAATAATCTTCTTTAGTAAAAGTATTTTTAACTGCTTCATTTTGTTGACAATTCTCCAAATGTCTATTCATTTCTTCTTTAGTTCTAAAGCTCGTCATACATTGGAGACAGGGAAATTAGCATTATCTGAAGTTTTTTTTAAATATAGAAATATCTTTACACAATATGTAATGACCTTGATGATATAGTATATTCGCTTGTGCTGGTTGCATTAACTGCTGCTTTAACATTTTTAACTTTTGTTGATATTCCTGTTGTAATATTACTAACTGTTCTTGATATTTTTTTGAAATTGTTCTTCATATTGTTTTCGACATTGTTCTTCATATTGTTCATGATATTCCTTACTTAACATATTTATACGCATATGACACTCTGACTTTTTTTGGTGACAATGTTCTTTATATTGTTGTAGATTTTTTGGATGACATTCTAGTTCATTAAATTGAGAATTACATTGTTGGTAGACTTTGTATGATAATCTTAAATATTCTTTATCTTCAAGATTCCATTCGTCTTCATTATATTCGCGATATAATATAGTTACTTCTTGTTGACATTCTTGTAGATATTGATTATGTAACATTTGTAACTCTTGTTGATATTGTTTTTTATATAGTTGCGGTAACATCTCTAACTTATGTATATATTCTGATGATAGAGACGAACGCTCGGTTTCGTACTCATAGGGAAATCCACATCCTTTATAATTATTATGATTAATCATTATTGGTGATAATGTTTTTATAATTTCATATTTTTCAGTACATATTACATTTCCTTTGTAAATAATATTATGATGCATGTAATTTCCTCTTTCATTGTATACTATTTCTGTTTGGCATAAATTTTTGTTATTCAAATAAAATTCTTTTAAGTTGTTATAAACAATGTTATTAACTTCAACATCTCCGGGATATAAGGGAGTAACATGACCAATAGAAACATACGTCACATTTAATTTAAAAACATTTACTTCTATTAAATTATTTTTATTCTTTTTATGAAACTTTATTAACTTATTATAATCATATGGAAATTTATCAAAGCCATCAGAGAGATCAAATTCATTTATATATTCTTCTTTATTATAATGACTTAGTCTTTCTTTGTGATATTTTGCAGGATGTAAATGTGCTATAACACTCCACAGAAAACAATACTCGTCTTCATTCTGTATGTTGATTATTTGTGGAGAACTGAAAGGAAGGGGTATGTAACTACCGCCAGTATTATTTTTATATTTGTAAATTACTATTTTCTTAGATAGTATTGCAATAAAACTCCAACCAGATTCACGCAACTGAGCTTCAGTTACAGCATCTTTTAATTTATTTATCATTGTTTCAAATATGGGTTGTATATCATTTACATTATGAATTTCTTCTGTCCGTGTACTATTTCTTCAGTCATTCCATCGGATCAAGTTTTTGTATAAAGTAATTCTACATTCATATAACATTTGAAAGATTTCTTAAATATATTATAGAAGTTTGTTAATACATCATAAAAAGTTTCATCGGTTTCATTATGTACAACAGATTCATCAAATAAATATTTTCTATCTGTTACAGCTTCGTCGGTTTGTCTGTTTCATTAAATAAATATCTTATATCTGTTTCGGGCGAAGTACTAGAAACTTCGATTTCCCCAAAAGAATCTTCACTATTAAAAACTGTTTTATATTCCGAATGTGAATAATCATGAAATATTTTTTTAACTTTTATATCAGTAGGTAATGTTTCTAGATAGTTTCTGTAATTATTTAATTTTGATATATTTCCTTCATCAGCTCGATCTACATTTTGTAAATGCATTTTACTTTTTAAATGAGATTGATAACTTCTTTTTGTTTGTAACTGTCTTTTACATAAGACACAATAAAACTTGGTATTTTCCATTATTTATTTTTTAAAGAAAAAATTTGTGTTTTAATTTTAGATATAAACATTCTAATATCAAAGTTTTGAGAGTTATTACATATTTCACGTTCAGTATCTATTAATATATTCAAATCTTTATCATATACTTGCATTTGCTCAATTATAGATTAGAACAAAGTGTTACATGTCGCGGAAATTTTTTCTTCAATATAATTTTTTGACAACCTCTACACTTTACTTTTTCTTTTAAACAATCCTTACACTGATATTTACTATCATAAAACTCCGTCTTAGGTTTAATAATTTGACAATTTGTACAGTGTCTTGTAGAATTTATACAAGAAGTATAATGATTAGTAATTCCTTGACTTGTAAAATATTTATTACAATTACGACACAGCTGATCTTTCATTTTATATTTTATTTTATCTTTGTTAGCCTCCTCTGGTTGTTCACATAATTTTAAATGGCGTGCAAAATTTTTAGACGTTATATTTTTATTACAACCAGAACATATTTTTTTCGTATTACATTGCACAGATTGTCGTGCATCCATAGACTGTCGTGCATCCATAGCTTGCCTAGCTTGAAGAATTTTATTTTTTTGTGGCATGTGAACTTCTTCCTAATTTTGATCTACATGATTATTTGGAACTACATGATTATTCTGTACTAGATGATTATTCTTTACTAGATGATTATTTGGAACTACATGATTATTCTGTACTAGATGATTATTCTGCACTAGATGATTATTTGGAACTAAATAATTATCATTTGGACCTACGCTACTTTTTCTAGCTGTATAAAGCTTTTGTCCATGTTGAGGTATAAACAAATGTTGTAATTCTTTAATATTTGACATAGGTTGAATTTCTTGAACAGGTTGCATATTTTGAATAGGTTGCATATTTTGTCCATGTTGAGGTATAAACAACAAGGTTGTTGAGGTTTTTTTAATTGTTGTGATTGACGAATGTATTGCTTATATGTCATAGGTATTAATTGTTGCATACTTGACATAGGTTGCATATTTTGTTGAGATTGTTCTATAAGTTGACCACATGGTGTATATTTCATATGTGAATATAATAACGCTTGATTTGTAAAACGCATATTACAAACTTGACAAATTTGAGTCATTTCCATTTTTTATTTTTATGTGAGAAAAATTTATTTTTTATTTTCATCAGAAAATAATTTTTATTTTTATTTACATGACATATATATCTTTTATTGTTAAAAAATGATGTTACCAAATGTTGGTGGAGGTGCATATATCCCGAATAATCGCGAATCAGAAATAGAAATAGAAAATTATATCATGAAAACTGGAGACGTTTTATCTGGTCCATTGCATCTTTCTTTTCTTCCGCAACAAAATACAGAGTTAACAAATAAACAATATGTTGATACACAAATCAATGACTCAAAAGAAAAATATATAAACGATGTTTTGGTTCCACTGATGAATGAATTAAAGTTGCTTAAACTTAATGACAAATCATTAAACGAAAAATTACTACAACTTGATAAAAAGGATAGAGAGCTAGAAGTAAATATAGAAAAACTTGTTAAAAAATTTCAGAACAATCAAAAATTTTAATATTACTTTCTATAAATTTAAAATCTGCAGTCATCAAAAATAAACATCAGATACAACTATTGAAAGAACAATTAGAAAATGAATTAGAAAAACTTCCTAAAAAAATTTTAAAAATTTAAATCAGTTACAGGCTACATTCCAAAAAAAATGTTGATGAATTAAGTTCTAAAATTACTCAACAAATGAAAAAGATGAATAGAATAATAAATGAAGTAAACTCACTTAATCAAAAAGTTGATAAAATGAAAACTCTAAAAATCAATTTAAAAAATGAATTAAAGAAAAATTATAAAGGAAATAAAGAACAGTTAGATGCTGTTAAAAATCAGTTTGATGTTCAAAAGTTCAATTGAATGCTCTTAAAACGGCGTTGAAGATGAATCAGCAGAAAATGCAAGTTAATAGAAAAGAAATTAAAATACATCACACGCTGCTTGACGCAATAAAGTGCAAACGCAAATTAATAAAGCAATCACGCGGTTGTTGTCCATTCACACACGTAAATCTTAATCATAAACGTAAATATTTTCCCCGAAAGTCAAATTTATTCCTAAAAATGCCTGTAATTTATAAACGCAATTATAAAAAATTTGCTTCAAATGAAAGAATTGCCCATGAACCACGTAATTAATTACATCTGCTGCTATAGGTAGTACAGCTAGTGCAATATCAAATTCTGTTAAATCTCAAAACGAATTAAAACAACTAGAAACTATTCGTAAACTTAAGAATGATTCTGAAAAACTAAAAAAATTGAAAAAACTTTCAGAGGAAACAAAAAACAAAATTGCTAACATAGCCGCTGACAGTAAACGGGAGAAGAAATCAATTGAAGAAATAAGAGGTAATGGTTTAGCAAAATCAGACCTCGAGCTGCATGCTGCATTTGTTAAATTATCGAATTTCACTTATCAGTCATTGTTATGTTGATATGCTATGGTCTGGGTATGAATTCTTATCACATGAAGAATTGTGTCCGCAATTCGTGTGCTGAAGTCAGTCTTCTAGCAGTCATGGATCTTGAAACCCGCATTCAACTGGTTGAACTGTACTTTGCAAATGGCAACTCTGCTTCTGAAACACTGCGGGCAGAGTTCCTGGAAAATGCCTGTAATTTATAAACGCAATCTTAAAAAATTTGCTTCAAATGAAAGAATTGCCCATGAACCACGTAATTAATTACATCTGCTGCTATAGGTAGTACAGCTAGTGCAATATCAAATTCTGTTAAATCTCAAAACGAATTAAAACAACTAGAAACTATTCGTAAACTTAAGAATGATTCTGAAAAACTAAAAAAATTGAAAAAACTTTCAGAGGAAACAAAAACAAAATTGCTAACATAGCCGCTGACAGTAAACAGGAGAGGAAATCAATTGAAGAAATAAGAGGTAATGGTTTAGCAAAATTCTAAAATATATTGGAAAAGGAAACCTAAGATAATATTTTTTCTGTGTGTGAGAAAAAACAAAAAAGTCAAATTATTTTTAGAAAAATGTCTTCCTCGATTGAAAGCAAATTTACATTAGACAATCCTCCGTTAGTCAGTTACAATAAAAAAAAGAATGACTATATAAGAATTGCTATGAATCCCGGATCTTCTAGTAGAGTAAATACTGGAGGAGATTTAATATTTGAAGTTGACAATCAACAAAGTTATTTATATTTATCTGATTCCTTTTTACACTGCGAATATTCTTTATATAGTGATGCCAATTTTACAACACCATTACCAGATACTGATATTATTGCATTAGAGAATAATTTCTTTCCAAGATTATTTATACAAATGCATTTAGATGTTGCAACTCAAAATATATATACAGTAAGTGATTCTCCAAGTGTAATTGATACAATGCTTCGATTTGTAACAATTGGTGAAAATAATAAAAAGTATGAAATCGAAGGTTGGTTTCCTGATACTAATGATGGTATAATTGTTGATGATTTAACTCACGCTGGAACAGATGCAGCAAGAATTGCGAAAGATGCAGAAAATATTGCAAATCATTTAAATAAAACAAACAATAGTGCATATAAAGAAAGACGTGAATTTAACAAGGAAACTAAACGGACAGTAAATTGGTCATTGTCTCCAGTAATGGGAAGAAGACCGTTTGAGGACAAGACAAATTCAAAAAAATGGTATTTTTAAAAACGACATAAATTCATGAATTTGAACACTTTTTCAGGTTTTTAAGACCTAAATTCATAAATTTAGACCGTTCCAGGACGCCATAAAATTCAAAAAAATAGTATCTTTAAAAACGACATAAATTCATGAATTTGAACCCTTTTTCAGGTTTTTAAGACCTAAATACCGGGTGTCCGGGAAGTCGCGCACAACTTTAAGAGGCTGTCATTTCCTTCAACTTTATCATATAATCATGTGATTTGTTTTATTTTGAACCTCATGCTGGGGAATTTGATATGACCCATTTGCTTTCATTACATACTAAATCTAATTCTATATTTTTGCTTTGATTTGTCAACAACGTTTTTCATTATATGTTATCTACTATCTAGCATAATTAACACCAAATCTGTATTTCTCTTTGAGTACAAACAACAAATCAGACCTCGAGCTGCATGTTGCATTTGTTAAATTATCGAATTTCACTTATCAGTCATTGTTATGTTGATATGCTATGGTCTGGGTATGAATTCTTATCACATGAAGAATTGTGTCCGCAATTCGTGTGCTGAAGTCAGTCTTCTAGCAGTCATGGATCTTGAAACCCGCATTCAACTGGTTGAACTGTACTTTGCAAATGGCAACTCTGCTTCTGCAACACTGCGGGCATACAAGGTTTCTCATGGATATCATAGGGACCCTTTCAGTGCTTCCACCATCTCACGCCTGATTCAGCGGTTCAGAGAGACTGGATCAGTTAAAGACAAACCACGATCCGGAAGGCCCAATCTCGAAGAAGAAAGGAAAGTGACAGTTGCAGGTGAACTTGAAGCTCAACAGTCGAATCCAGAGCTAGGAGCTGCCAGTTGTCGTTCGATTGCTCGCAGAACAGGTGTCCCTAAAACCAGTGTCCAACAGATCCTACGACACAGACTGCACCTCTACCCATACAGACTTCAGACGAACCAAACACTAGCTGTAGACGATAAAAAAAATCGTGTTTCTTTTGCACGATTCCTGCTGTCGGGTGTGGTTGATCTGGAATCAATTCTGTGGACTGATGAGTCGTACTTTTCAATTTTGGGGCATGTGAATCGCCACAACTCTATTGTTTGGGGATCGGAGAAACCACGAGAAGTCATTGAAACGGACATCCATGCTCCAAAAGTATGCGTATGGTTCGGGTATTCCGCACAGTACCGTCTTACTCCATTTTTCTTTCCGAGTACGGTTACTGGAGAAAATTACCGCAACATGCTTCGCGACCATGTTATCCCTTAGATCAGAAGACATCATCGCATGGATTCAACAGTTTCCAGCAAGATGGAGCACCACCACACTTTTCCACAGTTGCGCGATCATTCCTGTCAAGTGTTTTCCCCAATGATAGGATTATCGCTAGAGGTTTTCCAAACCGTTGGCCGGCGCATTCACCGGATCTGACACCGCTAGATTATTACTTCTGGGGTGTTGTGAAGGACCGAGTGTACCATTGCTTCAAACCAGCAAGTATCAATGAGTTGCGGGAAAAGATTATTACGGTAATTGAAAACATCGACTCCGATGAATTGAGGCGATCGATTCTGAATCTGCCGTCCAGGTTGGAAGCAGTGATCGAGTGTCAAGGCGACGCCATTGAACATTATTTGTAATTAAATTCTTTATTTGTTTCAAAGTTCTTTGTTTACACAACACTGTGTTATTTTGACCAAGTAAAGTGTTATCTTAAACACTATTGCTTATTTTAATAACGTCTACTTAGTGAAAAACGTTGTTGACAAATCAAAGCAAAAATATATAATTAGATTTAGTATGTAATGAAAGCAAATGGGTCATATCAAATTCCCCAGCATGAGGTTCAAAATAAAACAAATCACATGATTATATGATAAAGTTGAAGGAAATGACAGCCTCTTAAAGTTGTGCGCGACTTCCCGGACACCCGGTACATGAATTTAGACCATTTAAAAAGTACCATTTTTTGAAAAAATGGTATTTTTAAAAACGACATAAATTCATGAATTTGAACCCTTTTTCAGGTTATGGAGACCTAAATTCATAAATTTAGGCGTTTTTAAAAATACCCAATTTTTCAAATTTTTCAAAATCTTAAGTGTGTGATTATGACATTTTTCATTGCTCAAATCATGACCGTTCAAGGACACCGAAAATCATAAAAGTTAAGAATCTCAAATTTGAGATTAAGATTATTTTTTCTCTCTCTTAAATCATGACCGTTCAAAGACACCGAAAATCATAAAAGTTAAGAATCTCAAAATTTGAGAATTACAATTTTCACCCCCCTTAAGATCATGACCGTTCCAAGCCACAACATCAAAAAAATGGTAATTTTAAAAATGTCTTTTAAATCCATTTTCAGGTTTTTAAAATATGAGATAACTAAAATTATGTGACTAAAAATATTTCTTTAAAAATGAAAGAAACCGCAAAAATATATCCTTCGTTATCATATGAACGTAGTTCTACTTTAATGGACATTGAAAAGATTAACATTGAAAAAATGAATAAAGAAAAACACAAAGATAGAGTTAGGTATATGAAAGACAAGGAATCTCAATTATTATTAAGATTAGAGCATTATAAAAAATTAAGAAAGAGATGGACTAAAGTTAAGAATGTAACACAAGGAATTGGCATATTCTTAACAATAAGTTTAGGTGCTTTAACAATTGTTATATCTTCAGGTGTTTTAGTAATTCCAGTAGTTGCTACAGCTTTAACAGGTACGGGTGTTTTTGCAACTTCACTTGTTACAATGTTAGATAAATCTTTAATAACTAAGAAACGAAAATCATTAAAAACTAAGCATTTACATATTAAAGAAGTCTATGATAAACTACATTACTACTTTCAAAGAGTATGTGATGATAATGTTATTACGTTAGATGAGATTGAAAAATTTGATCAAATAGCTAATGAAGTAAATCAAATGTCATTTCAATTACAGTCAGAAAAAGTTGATGATAAGAATAAACAGGATGGCAAAATTTCGAGTGATGGTAAAATTTCTAATGAAGAAAATGACAAAATTTTTTTAGAAGAGCTAAAAACTTTGAGCGAAAATTTAAGCAAAACTTTATTAAACAAAACTTTATTAAACAAAACTTAAAGCGAAAAGATGTCAGACAACAAAGCAATAAAAAAATAATTTGTTCAGTAAAATGTTTTTGCTGTATTCCAATGTTACCACAAAATTCAAATATTATATATTAAAAATGGATAAAAAAAGCTGATCATTTTAAAAGAATAAAACAATTAGAAGAGTTAATAAAACAAAGAAATATTATGAAACAAAATCATACTCAGCATAGAATGTATAAAGCTGGTATTCAATCTGATATGTTTGAAAAAATGCAGCAAACCGAGCAAGTAAAAACTGATTTTGAGAAAACTATGAAACCATTTAAAACTCTTGAAAAAGAAAGTACAAATAATGATAAACAAATTGATATAACAGATCCAGAGCACAAAACTATATTAGATGATTATGGATTACTAGAATCAAACATTAATAAGAAATTACCGAAATCTATGCAATTTGAACATTCTATTTCATTTATAGATGGAAAAACAATACCTAGATTTTATCTCGGACAAAAAGAAATATTTCCACAACCTTTTCGAGGTTTAATTTTTTCACCAGATAAATATCCTTTTAATTTAGATAGAAATTTTGTTTATCTTTTAAGAGGAGCAGATTTAAAAAATTATGCTGTAGAAGATCTCATAAAATATAAAGCTATGTTAGATCGAGGTGGTGCAGTAAAATCTCTTAGACGTTATAAACAATTACAAAATTTATTATCAACGGGAGTTAAAGTAGGAAAAGGTTTATAACAGAAACAACTGTATTTTTACCAGATGATCCACAAGAATTACTAAATAGATTAAATATTTTAATATCTGGAATAAAAGAAGGACATAATTCTAGTTTCAATGAAATTCATGCTATATTGAAAAGACTGTTAGAAAAGAAGATTCTAAATGAAGAGGATTATAAAAGTATAACGGGACATCGTAGATGTCTTCCAGGGCTTCGCCCGTAGCTGAAATATGTTGTTGTTTTTAATTTTGTACAATTGTTGTACATTGTGACATTATTGAAGGAGGATATATAAATGGTAAATTGTCAAATTTAATATTCAGTTTTCCAGCTTTTACTGTACCCATTGGTTTTAGATTAAATGTAATTCCACAAACATTAATATATTTCCCTATTACAAGAAAAACTATTAACAACATTAACATGAGAATCACTGATGAGAAAGGACAAGAAATAAATTTTGGAGGTGAAGAGATTATGATAGATCTTTTGGTTCGGGAGGTATAAACTCCCGTTCGGGAGGTATAAACTCCCGTTCGAGAGGTATAAACTCCCACGCGAAGCTAGAGAAGTTTAGTTTTCTTCTTATTATTATTCTCCTTCTTATTCTTCCTCTTTAGAAACAAAAAATTAAAAAATTAAAAATAAAATTTTTTTATTAAAAAATGAGTGAAGTACTACCATTAAATAAAAAAAACTTAAATTTAATCATCATCCAAATTTATCTAACATTGTGTAATTTTTGATGATTGTGTTAATGATAGAAATCAGTCAGTTCAGAGAAATTATTTCACAAGAGGTAGACATAATAACTGTAGTGTTTTTTATTTAACACAAAGTATGTATTCATTAGACGGAAGTGTTATTAGAAAGAATGCAAATATATTTATACTATTTGAAATAAATGCAAGAAACTTAAGTGATTTGCTAAGAGATTTATGTGTAAGAAATAAAGATGAATTTAAACAATCGTGTAACAATGCTTGGTCAAAAGATTATGGATTTATCACAATTAATATTGATAAAAAAATTCATGATAGAGTTATAGAAGATTCGTTTACTGAGTAATAAAAAATTTTTATACTGAGTAATAAATAATAAAATTTTTATTCTAGACTGATTTAAATTATAAAAAATTTTTTTCTAGACTGATTTAAATAATAAAATTTTTTTTCTAGACAGATTTACATAATAATAAATAAACTTTAAAAAGGTAAAGTAGTTATTCCATCAGGTAAAATTTTTCTTTTATCATCAAATGGATCTAATGCTAATTTATGTTCTTCTTTTGAATACATTTTATGTTTCTCTGAATTAAGTCTATAATTACATGCTGTTTTTATTTCATTATTAAATAATGCATTTTTATAATCTTGAAATGTTATTTGATTAGCCACTGATGCCTTTGAAATTCCTTTTAATGTTTTATGTGTTTTAATATTATTAGTTGTATCATAACAATAACATTTAAATTTTAAAAATATAGCTTGTTATGAAATCTTCATTTCCTAACTCATCTTTTACTTTACATAATTCTGAAGGATGAATAAAATCTTTTATTTTATCTATTTCTTCATCAAGTGAAGAATTATACGGTATTGTTAATTCTAAGAAAACAGAATCGGTATCTGTAAAGTGTAATTTATAGTTTTTGCCATAAGCAGGTGCTAAATAATCATATATAAATCTATACATAAATAGTTTAGCTAATTCTAATACAGTGAATCCAATAAAATTAAACTTATCATGTTTTACGCTAATTCGACGTAAATGTACAGCACATAGTTCATCACTAAATCTAGTAGTTCTTTTATATGTACTCGTAGGTTTCCTTGTTAAATTTTGAAACCTATCTTTATCATAAACTATTTCAATATTTTGTCTATTACGCACATTTTCTAAAGTCTTACCATAAAATGCATTATTCATTAATTTGAAGAACACGTTTCCAAAATCATCTTTATTTCTTTTAGCTATTTTACGTTTTTCAATATTGAACTCTATATAATTTTTTAACCATTTAGATTTTCTATACTCTAGTTTTCGATGTATTTTAGTGAGAATCATTCCATGTTCTAAATACCAATCTAGCATTCTTCCTTCAACAACATACTTTCCTTTATTACTTTGTGTTAACATAAGTTTTTTTGTTGGTCTGTATTTCTTAGGAATTATAGATTTTTGATAATCTGAAAAATCTTCTATATTGGGAATTTTGTTTTCGGGACAGAAAGGAAAATATTTTGTTTTATCTTTTATTTCATCAGGGTATACTAAATCAACTTCATATATATAACCATGTTTATAATTTCCATTATATGTTTTTTGATAATCTAGAATATTACACCATGACATTTCACCTGTTGGTAATTCTTGTATCATGCAAGAAGAATATAAGCTATTAAAATCATAATATAACAAATAGTTTTCTCTCATGATTTCATCAACTGCTGCTTGACTATCTTCATTTGATATAAATCCTTCTATATTTTGATTAAACAATTTTATAAACTGATCACTTTCTTCTGGAGATAAAGGTTTCATTATTCCATAATCATCAGGATTTACTTTTTTATTGTAACACTGAACATAACGATTACCTAAAACTGATGAAACTCCACCTATAATTCCAGATTCAAAAAATAATAATTTATCATATGTATTCTCTTTATAATGTTTAAGTTTAACGGACTTTGTCCTAGAGCCATCGGCTTGAACACCAGTATGTTTTAATCCTGCTAACCATGTTAAACCTGGTGTAGAATAACAATAACATGGATCTATTCCGTAATATTCTAAACACATGTCACGAAAGTTTTCAAAAAGATCAGCAAGGATTAATACATCTATCTGAAGATATTTCATTGTATAATCATACATTGTTTTACAATTTAACTCTCTCCAATTTTTTTCAGCTTCTGCATAGTCTTCTTCAGATAATTGTGATTGTTTTAATGTTGATTTAAATTTATTTATTGGAGGAAGTTGTTTTTCTTCCATAATTTAATTCACAGAATTAAAATCTCCAGTTATATATTCATACGGAAATATGCCTTTTAAAGGTTTTAAATTATATTTATTTAATATTTTACATTGTTCAGGTTTCAAAGTTTTTCCCATAACATCTAATGAATAAGGAGTAAAAAATCTAAATGCATCTAAAATTCTAATACAACCAAATTGCATTGAAAAATATTCTTCTTCTGTTTTACATAGTACATTTATTTGTTGTTGTTGTAATTTTTCAGATGAAAATAAATCTTTCATTACTAGATGGAAATCATATTTAGAACCATTGTAGAAATATAGAGGAACAAAGTTATATTTAAATTTATTAGCATTAAGATTACAAGAATTATGTGCTGCACCTCTATATAATCCATTTAGATGATCATGATCTTTTACTTTATCAATATATTTGCCAGTTTTATAATTATTTGTAAATTCTTTTCCACAGTAAAAACATTTTATTTCATTAACAAAATTATTTTTTTCTTCATCCGTTAACGGAAGCATTGGTATATTTGTTTCAAGCAATTGTGAAAAGCGACCTTGTAATTCTTCTACTTTCTTTGTAAACATTTCTGAACTATCTTCACCATAGTATTGATAATATTCTGATTTAAATAATTCAGGATAATTTGAATGAATGTACATTCCCCAACATAATGGTTTTTGTTCAAATAAATATTTTTCTTTACTTTGTTCAGCTGCACTTTCTTCATATTTATAAACCGATGTTTCTAGGGCTTGGCCCGTACCATTTTCAGAATTATCATTTTCAGAATCGGGCGAAGCCCTAGAACCTTCGGTTCGATTTTGTGTCATATTAACATTATATGCTTCAGAATCACAATAAACAGTAAAGGGTACTTTATTTTTAAAATACCATTTATTATATTCTAAATAATCATCTTTTGGAAATGTGTTTCTGACTGCTTCATTTTGTTGACAATTCTCCAAATGTCTATTCATTTCTTCTTTAGTTCTAAAGCTCGTCATACATTGGAGACAGGGAAAATTAGCATTATCTGAAGTTTTTGTAAATATAGAAACATCTTTACACAATATAAAATGACCCTGATATAATATCTTCGCTTGTGCTGGTTGTTTTGTTTGTTCTAGTTTTTCAAATTTATCTTGATATATTTCATGTGTTAAGTCGATATATCTTTGTAAATCTTTTTCAGACTGTTGATAATTTTGATTTAATATTTGTAGCTGATCAATATATTCTTTATCATATTGTTCTTTATATTGTTGTTGACATTTTTTTAAACATTCACTTACTTTTTGATTGGTTTCATTTTCTTCATTATCTAATTCTTTATTGTCTTCATTTTCTTCATTATTTTCTTCATTTAATTTTTGAATTGTTTCTATCTTATTTTGATATTTATGGTGATATTCTTGTAGTAACATTTTTAATTGTTGTTGATAATCTGTTTTACATTTTTGTAAACTTTTATTTAAATTTTCTAAGTTTTGTTGATATTCTGAAGATAAAGATGAATAATTGTAATCAGTATCATAATTATAATTACGTCCTTTGTGGTTGTTATGATTAATCATTATTGGTGATAGTGTTTTAACAATTTCAAATTTTTCAGTACATATTATTTTTCCTTGGTAAAAAATATTACGATGCATGTAATTTCCTCTATCATTATATACTATTTCTGATTGACATAAATTTTCATTATTCAAATAAAATTTTTTTGAATCTGAGTAAAGTGGAGTAATATCACCAATAGAAACATAATTCACATTTAATTCAAAAACATTTACTTCTATTAAATTTTTATTCTTTTTATGAAACTTTATTAACCTATTATAATCATATGGAAATTCATCTAAGCCGTCAGAGAGATCAAACTCATTTATATATTTTTTTTGTCATAATGACTTAGTCTTTCTTTGTGATATTCTGCAGGATGTAAATGTGCTATAATACTCCACAGAAAACAATAATCATCTTCATTTTTTATGTTAATTATTTGTGGTGAACGAAAAGGTAAAGGAACATAACTACCACCAGTATTATTTTTATATTTATCAATTACTATTTTCTTAGATAGTATTTTAACAAATCTCCAACCAGATTCACGTAACTGGGCTTCAATTATACAATTTTCTAATTTAAGTATCATCGATTCAAATATGGGTTGTATATCATTTACATTATGAATTTCTTACGAATTTGTAAAATGTCCTTGTATTATTTCTTCAGGAATTCCATCAGGTCCATTTTTTGTATAAAGTACTTCTACATTCATGTAACATTTGAAAGATTTCTTAAATATTCTGAAAAAGTTTGTTAATACATTATAAAAAGTTTCATCGGTTTCATTATGTTCAACGGGCGAAGCCCTGGAAGACATCTCCGATGTCCCGTGCACAGATTCATTAAATAAATATTTTATATCTGTTAATGGCGAAGCCCTAGAACCTTCGGTTCGTTCGGCTTCATCTGTTTTTTTAATTTCGTTTAATTCATCTATTTCGTTAAATTCATCTGTATCATTAAATAAATATCTTCCATCTGGTACGGGCGAGGAACTCTCTGGCGAAGCCCTAGAACCTTCGGTTCGTACATGTTCATCTTCACTATTAAAAACTTTTTTATATTCCGAATGTGAATAATCATCAAATATTTTTTCGACTTTTATATCAGTAGGTTATGTTTCTAGATAGTTTTTATAATTATTTAATTTTAATATATTTCCTTCATCAACTCGATCTACATTTTGTAAATGCAATTTACTTTGTAAATGAGATTGATAACTTCTTTTTGTTTGCAACTTTTTTTTTCATAAGTTACAATAAAACTTGGTATTTTCTATTTTTTTATTTTTTAAAGAAAAAATTTGTGTTTTAATTTTAGATATAAACATTCTAATATCAGGGTCTTGAGAGTTATTTTATATTATTATACATTTCACGTTCTTTAGTTATTTTATTTTCTTTGTCACATTAAGTTTTATCACATTAAGTTTTATCATATTAAGTTTTATCATATAACGTTTTATCAAAAGATAATTTAAATTCATTTTCACTAACCATTGATTCTTCATCATCATCATAAATTGATTCTTCAACATCATAAATTACACTGTTTGGTTTAGGATGCCATTCCCTGATAGGAATATCTAATTCCAAATTATATTTATTATTTGATAATAATATAATAGTGAAAAATATTGGTCTTTGATCTCTTTTGGAAAATTTAATAACACCACCATAATCTGAATCATTTTTAGCTTTTATTAAAGATGATAAAATTCTAAATTGATTAGATGTAAATCCTAATTTAAATTTTGTAGACCCGACACATAGTTGTCTAACAGTATCTTCAACTATTCCATCATTATTATTTTCAATTGTAAGAAAATGAAATTTAGATAAATTTTGATTATATGTAGTATTAATATCATGTGATATAAATTTTTCTTCACTTAAATTTTTATAATTACTAATATTTTTATAATCTTTATTACCATTCACACCTTTTTCAGATGTTTCAGAATCATCATCTATATTATCATCATCTAAATTATCATCATTATTATTATAAGATTCTTTAAAACTATTATTCTAAGATTATTTAAAATTTTTATGATTATGATTATGGTCATTGTTAATAGTATAAGGTGTTGTCCACATATAAATTTTTTCTTGTTGAGCTAAACCATTTATGTAAGATTTTAATAAATTGATATTTAAATTTGAATATAATCCTATATAAGTATCATCATCATATCTTTGTGGCATTTCTAATGTTTCTTGTTTATAAATAGTGTCCCTATAATAAACTTGACATAATAACTCTTCATTATGTTTTTTACTTTCTATGTGAATATTATATATATTTTGTTCATCAACAAATAGTCTTATTTTTTCTTTCGAAAAATATTTTAATTTTTTTACTAATTCTCTAATATTGATAATATTGATATAATTGATAATTTTATTTTCAATCCAATCAGTATTACTAATCGGTAAAACTGCTCCAATGAATCCATACACATTATTATGACCAATAATAACCATATTTACTTTATTTAATTCTACATATGCGACATCATTATACTTACTTACAATCTCCATAAATTTTATAAATGGATCACCTGAAAAAATACAATAATTAGTTTCAATAGAAGGTAAACATTTTGTTTGTTCTGTAAATATTTCTGTTTGTAATTCGAATAAAATATTTACATCTATACATGGATTATTATTATTATTATTAAAACATTTATTTTCAAATCCCGTTGATCTCGTCGAATAACAAGAACAGGATGATGCGGGCGAATATAATTTTTTTAAATTTGGTTTTTCAATTTTTTTATTTTCATTAGAAAAAAATGTATTTATTTTCTCATCATATAAAAAATTTTACTTTTTTATTGTTAAAAAATGATGTTACCAAATGTTGGTGGAGGTGCATATATCCCGAATAATCGTGAATCAGAAATAGAAATAGAAAATTATATCATGAAAACTGGAGACGTTTTATCTGGTCCATTGCATCTTTCTATTCTTCAGCAACAAAATACAGAGTTAACAAATAAACAATATGTTGATACACAAATCAATGACTTAAAAGAAAAATATATCAACGATGTTTTGGTTCCACTGATGAATGAATTCAAGTTGCTTTAACTTAATGACAAATCATTAAACGAAAAAATACTACAACTTGATAAAAAGGATAGAGAGCTAGAAGTAAATATAGCAAAACTTGTTAAAAAAATTTCAGAACAATCAAAAATTTTATTATTACTTTCTATAAAGTTAAAATCTGCAGTCATCAAAAATAAACATCAGATACAACTATTGAAAGAACAATTAGAAAATGAATTAGAAAAACTTCCTAAAAAATTTAAAAAATTTAAATAAGTTACAAGCTACATTCCAAAAAAGTGTTGATGAATTAAGTTCTAAAATTACTCAACAAATGAAAAAGATGAATAGAATAATAAATGAAGTAAACTCACTTAATGAAAAGTTGAGAAAATGAAAAATCTTAAAATCAATTTAGAAAATGAATTAAAGAAAAATTTACAAGAAAACTCTAAAGAAAATAAAGAACAGTTACATTCTGTTAAAAGACAATTAGATGTTCTTAAAATTAAATTAAATGCTCTTAAAACGGCGTTGAAGATTAATCAGCAGAAAATGCAAGTTAATAGAAAAGAAATGAAAGTACATCACACGCTGCTTGACGCAATAGATAAAGTGCAACAGACAATTAATAAAGTTATCTCGAAGTTGTTGTCCATTCACAAACGTAAATCTTGATCATAAACGTAAATCTTAGCGCAAATATTAACGTAAATATTTTTTTCCCAAAAGTCAAATTTAATCCTAAAAAATGCCTATAATTTATAAACACAATCTTAAACATTTTGCTTCAAATCAAAAAATTGCTCATGAACCATCTATGAAATCTGTTTACCATTATGACAGTGTAGAAGCAATTCAAAAAGAAGGGGCTGGTATCTTTTCTGGTATTGGAAGTATCGTTAACTTAATTAAAAATAATAAAGATTTGGTTACATCTGCTACCAAAGGAGAAGCTGCTATAGGTAGTACAGCTAGTGCAATATCAAATGCTGTTAAGTCTCAAAACGAATTAACCTTAACCTTAAGGCCGAACGAACCTTAAGAATGATTCTGAAGAACTAAAAAAATTAAAAAAACTTTCAGAGGAAACAAAAAACAAAATTGCTAACATAGCTGTAGGGGGTGAAACCTTGAGGAGCGGTGCTCCGTCTGATAGTAAAAAGGGGAAGAAAACAGGCGTAGCCATAGAACGTTCAATTGAAGAAATAAGAGGCAATGGTCTAGCAAAATTCTAAAATTATATTTTAGTAAAATTTTTTAGTAAAATTTTTCTGTGTATGAGAAAAACAAAGTCAAATTATTTTTTTAAAAATGTCTTCGCTTATCGAAAATAAATTTAGATTAGACGATCCTCCGTTCGTCAGTTATAATCAAAAAAAGAATGACTATATAAGAATCCCGGATCTTCCAGTAGAGTAAATACTGGAGGTGATTTAATTTTTGAAGTTGATAATCAGCAGAGTTATTTATATTTACCTGATTCGTTTTTACACTGTGAATATTCTTTATATAGTGATGCTAATTTTACAACACCATTACCAGATACCGATAATATTGCATTAGAGAATAATTTTTTTCCAAGATTATTTACACAAATGCGTTTAGATGTTGCAACTCAAAATATAGAAACAATAAGTGATTCTCCAGGTGTAATTGATACAATGCTTAGATTTGTAACAATTGGTGAAAATAATAAAAAGCACGAAATCGAAGGTTGGTTTCCTGATACTAATGATGGTATAATTGTTGATGATTTATCTCACGCTGGAACAGATGCAGCAGGAATTGCGAAAGATGTAGAAAATATTGCAAATCATTTAAATAAAACAAACAATAGTGCATATAAAGAAAGACGTGAATTTAACAAGAAAAGTAAACAGACAGTAAATTGGTCATTGTCTCCATTATTCGGATATTTAGATTATGACAAAATATCATATCAATGAAAATTTAAGTTAATAATTCATCGGACAGCAAATAATGAATTAATCTTTTTTGGTAAGACTGGAAAAAAGCATATTTAAAAATTGATAGACTTGAATGGTGGATTAAGCATATTACTCCTAGTTTAGAGGTTGAAACAGCTATTGCAAAAAGATTAAATACTAACAAACCAATTCCAGTAAATTTTCTAAAGCGTACTGCGAGTTCTGTCACTTTTTCCGAACAAAGATTTAACTGGCATTTTACTAGAACTTCGAATACTCCAAGATATTTATTACTAACATTTCAAAGAAATTATTCCCTTAGTTTTGATAAGAACAACAATCTTTTCCATATTAACGCAATTCGAAGTTTACAAATTGCTTTAAATCAAACCCGATATCCAATTGATCCATTAAGATTCGATGATACCAATAATCAATTTATGGAAGGATATGATGCTTATAGAAATCTTTGTATAGAATTTGGAGTTGAACCACAATTAACTCCTGGAGATTGGAGACATTTATATCCTGTTTTCTGTTTCGATTTAAGTGCACAATCTGAAGATATTATCAAGACTGGTTGTGATGTAACAATTAATATTGAAAAGAAAGATTCCACAACTTCATTGATGGCTTACGGTTTATTGCTAGAAGATGTAAAATATTCTATTGAAATTCTTAATGGAAAGATGGCTAGGATTAATTAATAATTTTTTTTCATAACTAGAATAGATTAAAAATTCTTAACTTAAAATTTTTGGTAACTTAAGAATTTTTCATAACTAGAATAGATTAAAATTTTTCGTAACTTAAAATTTTTTCATAACTAGAATAGATTAAAATTTTTCGTAACTTAAAATTTTTTTATTAAAAACGTCGCAAGCGAAAAGCAATAATAAAACTGTTGAATTAAAATTACGTAATATTGTTGACAAAAATACCCCTAAAACTATTACTATTAATAAAAAAAGTATTACATAAGTAAACCAATGATAGAGAATATTCAATTACAAGAAGAAAAGAATGGCGGGATTCTCCCATTCATTCCACTAATAATAGGTGGCATAGCAGCTGCAGGAAGTGTTGCAGGTGGGACAGCTGGTATTGTCCAAGCAGTAAATAAAAATAAATCAGAGAAGGCAGCATTAGAAGAACAAATACGTCATAATAGAGAGTCGGAGAAAGCTGCTAGGGTTGAAGGAATAGTAGATAATTTTATTAGTAAATTAAAATTAGTTGATGAAGGAAAACGAGTTCTTAAAAATATTCTCCACAATGTTGATGATTTAATTGAAATTAAAGAAACTAAAGATGGTTCTGTAATATATCTAAGTCCCAGTATGATTCGGTAAAACTTTTATTTTATCTTTTAAAATTTTTTTATCTTTAAAAATGGATTCCGCAAATTCCACAAATTCCGAAAATTTAATTAAATTAAAAATTGCTAATTTAGATTTATTAAATTATCTATTAAACAAAAATAAAAACTCAAATTGTAAAATTTATGAAGGTAACAACATACAAAAAACATTGGAAAACTTTCCTGGTTTTATTTGGAGTAAATATGCGAAAGAAAAACATCTTCCTGGTCATTCATATACCGGTCCAGGAACTCGATTAGATATAAGACAAGATGAAAATAATAATCCAAAACCAGGTGAAGAACCAATAAACAGAGTAGACGCCGCCGCTTACAGACATGATTTAGCTTATCGAAATCATGACCTAAGTTCTCGTCATGAAGCAGATAAGAAAATGATACAAGAATTAGATAGTATTCAGAATCCTTCCTTTAGAGAAAGAATTGAAAGAATGTTTGTTAAGAAAGCTTTACAAGCTAAAATATTATTCGGTCAGCGTATAAATGAAACGACAACAAAGCTGTCTGAGAGCAACGCTCGAACCTACGCGTCCGAAATTCATAAAGAATATAGAAGGCCTAAATATTTATTGAAAGTAAAAGTATTTAATAAAGATGATATTTGGAGTGCTGATCTTATTCATATGCCGAATGAAAAAGATTATAAATACGCATTGACCGTTATAGATTTATATACACGATACGCTTGGGTAAAGCCTTTAAAAAATAAAAGTGGTCTTTCAGTTAAATATGCGTTTGAAGAAATCTTTAAAGAAAGTAATAGAAAGCCAAGGAAATTGTTTGTTGATAAAGGATCGGAATTTTACAATCGAAATGTTAGGCCACTATTTGAAACTGTTTATTCAACTGAAAATGCAGGAAAGGCTGTAGTAATTGAGCGATTCAATAGATCATTAAAAAATAAAATTTTCAAAAAATTTACTGAGCAAAGAAATCAGAAATGGTTGAAGATATTACCAGGAGTTGTAGAAGAGTATAATAATAAAGTTCATTCATGTATTGAAGAAACTCCAAAGAATGCTTCTAACGACCCAGATTTAATACGAAAGAAAATATTCGAAAATAATTATTCGAATGAGAGTAATCCGAATTTACAGAAACGTAAGCCGAAATTTAAAATTGGAGATAGAGTTAGAATATTTAAATATAAGAATAAATTTGAAAAAGGCTTTGTTGGTTATTGGACGAAAGAGATATTTGAAGTTTGTAAAATAAACCAAACTTATCCGATTACTTACGAAATCAATGATTTAGATGATGAAGATATCAGAGGCCGTTTTTATCAAAATGAATTACAACGAAGTGATTTTTGATTATCATCATCATTATTGGAACTAACGTTTTTCGGGAATTAAATTACCTCATTCAATTCTAACATAATATCTAGAAATGGTACTCCTTTTTGTAATTTAAATAAAACAAAGACATAATTGACCACAATAAGTAGTTCCTGGTTTTTGAATTTGAAATGTATTATAAATTCCATTTCCAAGTAATTTTTTAACTTCGTTTGTTGGAGGCAATCCATAAGAGTCGAAATAGTAATTATCTCCATTTTTATTAGACGTACCTGCAGACCAATGTACTCCTTTTTGGTCTGTTGTGTGAAGATTTGTTATGAAATTTATAGTTATTGTTGGCTTATTTTTAATCAATTGTAATTCGTCTATCATTAGGACATGAAAATTCTTTATTCCCAATTGATTTGGGATTTTCTTTAGATCAAAATTCGTTGTTGTTTGTGTTCCATATAATTTCAAAAACTCATTTATGTTGCTCATTTTATAATAAAAAATATTTTATAGGGACCCCTAGAAGTCAGAAGGGAGGGGTATTGATTTAAAACTGTTCCATAATG
This sequence comes from Prostheceraeus crozeri, assembly GCA_907163375.1. Classification (NCBI taxonomy): domain Eukaryota; kingdom Metazoa; phylum Platyhelminthes; order Polycladida; family Euryleptidae; genus Prostheceraeus; species Prostheceraeus crozeri. Next base: position 111,772 of record CAJQUW010013695.1, on the reverse strand, counting down.
ATGTCTTTCCTTACTACTTAGTCAGAAGGGGGTATTGATTTAAAACATTTTCATAATGATGACTTTCCTTACTACTTAGTCAGAAGGGGGGTATTGATTTAAAACTGTTCTCTAATTATGACTTTCCTTACTACTTATTCGATTTTGAAATGATTTAATTTAATCTAAATTAAAACGTTACATTGTTACATTGTATTAGTAGAGTTAGTGTTTCGCATGTCTTTTATCAATAGTAATTCATTTCTCATCAATATGTGAAAATTCTTTATTCCCAATTGCTTAGCAATCTCATTTAAATCGAAATTTGACGTGGTTTGTTTGCCGTATATTTTTTAGGAAGTCTCAAATGTTACTCATTTTAAATGGAATAAAATGTATTGTTTAACAATCTTCCATTTTATTTTTATGAACTCTCATTAAGAGGATATTGATTGTTTTATCTGTATTAAAGACAATAGCAACATCTGTTACCACATTTCTCAAACCGCATGATTGTTTTAGGGGATCATACGGGTTGTGTATTCATAACATAGCGTTAATAACATAAAAGCAAGCGATTAATTCATTCTCTGCTTTGAGGGAATATTCTGTTGTTATAGCAATCATTCAATACAATATCGCAGTATCGATAGTCGAGACCGACTGTCGAACCAAAGCCAGAACTTTTCTGGTTTTGGTCGGTAGTGTGGTTTGCATTTTGGCCGATGAAATGATTTACAATGCGGTGCAATTTCCCCATTGTCATTCAAGTACATTTAACCATACGCGTCATGTCATACCCGTATGTTGTCAAGCAAACTTCATTCACCTACAATGCCGCTTTGCGTAGTTAACCATTAATAATTTTCACTTGCTATTTAAACACACACAATTCATAAAACGTGACACATTACAATCTTAGTTGAAATTTTATCATCACAATGGTTGGATCTACTGAAAGATCTGTTCGATTGGAGACAAAGCGGAGAAGAATTCAGAAGTTAACAAGGAAAATCATACATCTGCAGGCACGAAGTAAAATATTCTTACACTTGGATATGAGAAGAATTTTTGAATATATCGGAGACTCGCACATCAATTATACAATTGATAAGAAAATATTAAACTTAATTGAACAACGGCAGACAGTAATATTTTCTTTAAATAGAACCTTATCACAAGAACGGGACGAACAAATTATTGAACAAGCAACAATATCATCGAACAACGTCGATACAACAGGGCCGCCAACTTATGAACAACTTATGAATCAAATTAACGAAGAACAAGCAGCGCAACAGCAAGCAGAGCAACAACATTAAGTGAAAGTGTTAATGTTATTAGTTAGTACTAGTGAACATCCTTCATCGCTTGTTCATAACATTATTTCTTTTCATATAGCGTACTCTATCATTTCTTCTTTATTCTTTTTTCTTTATTCTATTCACTTATTTTTAACTATGATAACGAAGGATATATTTTTGCGGTTTCTTCCACTTTTGGTTCTTCCATTTTTAAAGACATATTTTTAGTCACAATTTTAGTTATCTCATATTTTAAAAACCTGAAAAATGGATTTAAAAGACATTTTTAAAATTACCATTTTTTTTGATGTTGTGGCTTGGAACGGTCATGATCTTAAGGGGGGTGAAAATTGTAATTCTCAAATTTTGAGATTCTTAACTTTTATGATTTTCGGTGTCTTTGAACGGTCATGATTTAAGAGAGAGAAAAAATAATCTTAATCTCAAATTTGAGATTCTTAACTTTTATGATTTTCGGTGTCTTTGAACGGTCATGATTTAAGAGAGAGAAAAAATAATCTTTATCTCAAATTTGAGATTCTTAACTTTTATGATTTTCGGTGTCCTTGAACGGTCATGATTTGAGCAATGAAAAATGTCATAATCACACACTTGAGATTTTGAAAAATTTGAAAAATTGGGTATTTTTAAAAACGCCTAAATTTATGAATTTAGGTCTCCATAACCTGAAAAAGGGTTCAAATTCATGAATTTATGTCGTTTTTAGAAATACCATTTTTTCAAAAAATGGTACTTTTTAAATGGTCTAAATTCATGTATTTAGGTCTTGAAAACCTGAAAAAGGGTTCAAATTCATGAATTTATGTCGTTTTTAAAGATACTATTTTTTTTAATTTTATGGCGTCCTGGAACGGTCTAAATTAATGAATTTAGATCTTAAAAACCTGAAAAGGGGTTCAAATTCATGAATTTATGTCGTTTTTAAAAATACCCTTTTTTTGAATTTGTCTTGTCCTCAAACGGTCTTCTTCCCATTACTGTCTCCATTATTCGGATATTTAGATTATGATAAAATATCATATCAATCAAAATTACTAATTCATCGCACAGTAAATAATGAATTAATCTTTTATGGTAAGACTGGAAAAAAGCATATTTAAAAATTGATAGACTTGAATGGTGGATAAAACATATTACTCCTAGTTTAGAGGTTGAATCAACTATTGCAAAAAGATTAAATACTAAAAAACCAATTCCATTAAATTTTCTAAAGCGTACTGCTAGTTCTGTAACTTTTCTGAACAAAGATCTAACTGGCATTTCGCAAGGACATCGAATACTCCAAGATATTTATTACTAACATTTCAAAGAAATTATTCCCTTAGTTTTGATAAGAACAACAATCTTTTCCATATTAACGCAATTCGAAGTTTACAAATTGCTTTAAATCAAACCCGATATCCAATTGATCCATTAAGATTCGATGATACCAATAATCAATTTATGGAAGGATATGATGCTTATAGAAATCTTTGTATAGAATTTGGAGTTGAACCACAATTAACTCCTGGAGATTGGAGACATTTATATCCTGTTTTCTGTTTCGATTTAAGTACACAATCTGAAGATATTATCAAGACTGGTTGTGATGTAACAATTAATATTGAAAAGAAAGATTCCACAACTTCATTGATGGCTTACGGTTTATTGCTAGAAGATGTAAAATATTCTACTGAAATTCTTAATGGAAGGATGGTAAACTTAGCCTCTGAACAAGGTTCTATTGGTTTAAACCCAAGACTTCGTCGATAAGTTAATGAAAATTTTTGGTAACTTAAAATTTGTTCTTAAAATTTTTTACTAAAAATGTCGCAAGCGAAAAGCAATAATAAAACTGTTGAATTAAAATTACGTAACATTGTTGACAAAAATACACCTGTAACTATTACTATTAATAAAAAAAGTATTACATAAGTAAACCAATGATAGAGAATATCCAATTACAAGAAGAAAAGAATGGCGGGATTCTCCCATTAATTCCGCTTATAATAGGTGGCATAGCAGCTGCAGGAAGTGTTGCAGGTGGGACAGCTGGTATTGTCCAAGCAGTAAATAAAATTAAATCAGAGAAGGCAGCATTAGAAGAACAAAAACGTCATAATAGAGAGTCGGAGAAAGCTGCTAGGGGTGAAGGAATAGTAGATAATTTTATTAGTAAATTAAATTTACTTGACGAAGCAAAACGATTTTTCAAAAACATTCTACATAATGTTGATGATTTAATAGAAATAAAAGAAACTAAAGATGGTTCTGGAATATATCTAAGTCCTAGTATGTTTCGTGGATAAACATTTGTGATAAATATATTGTTATAAATATTTTCTTATCTTTAAAATGTATTCTACAAATTCAACAAATTCTACAAGTTCTACAAATTACGAAAATTTAATTAAATTAAAAATTTCTAATTTAGATTTATTGAATTATCTCTTAAAATAACATTCTGGCTATCAGCTGCACACCCGAGGTGACATACAAAAAACATTAGGAAACTTTCCTGGATTCATTTGGAATAAATATTGAAAAGAAAAACATCTTCCTGGTCATTCATATGTCGGTCCAGGAACGCGATTAGATATAAGACTAGATGAGAATAATAATCCAAAACCAGGTGAAGAACCAATAAACAGAGTTGATGCAGCAACTTATAGACACGATTTAGCTTAACAAAATCATGACCTAAAATCTCGTCATGAAGCTGATAGGAAAATGATAGAAGAATTAGATAATATTCAAAATCCTACATTTAGAGAAAAAATTGAAAGAATGTTTGTTAAGAAAGCTTTACAAGCTAAAATATTGTTCGGTCAGGGTTTAGACAAAACTCTTTAAAAAAGAGTTGGAAAATTTTTAAAAAAAATTGAAAAAGGTTTTGTTGGTTATTGGACTAAAGAGATATTTGAAGTTTGTAAAATAAATCAAACTTATCCGATTACTTATGAAATTAAAGATTTAGATAATGAATATATAAAAGGTAGATTCTATGAAAAAGAATTACAAAAGACTGAACTTTAGCCATTGAAACTAACGTTTCGGGAATTAAATTCCCTCATTCAATTCTAACATAATATTAAGAAATGGTACTCCTTCATGTAATTTGAATAAAACATAAAGACATTATTGTCCACAACAAGTAGTTACTGGTTTTTTAATTTGAAAAGTATTGTATGTTCCATTTCCCAGTATTTTTTAATTCATTTGTAGGGGGAAGTCCGCATGAATCTAACCAATAGTTCTCAGCCTCCGGGTGATCGAAATAATAATTAGAACCGTTTTTATTTCTTTGCCCCGCAGACCAATGTACTCCTTTTTTATCTGACGTGTGGAGATTTGTTATGATGTTCAAAGGAATCGGTTTATTTCTCATCAATACGTGAAAATTCTTTATTCCCAAATGATTTGCGATCTTATTTAAATCGAAATTTGTCGTGCTTTGTTTGCCGTATTGTTTTAGGAACTCTTTTATGTTATTAACCTGAGGACATATGTCGCCTATATTACTCAGTATAACTGTCGGATTTTCATCGTTCATTTTAAATGAAATAAATTATATCATTAAATTTACCTCAGGCTTATGATCAATAAGGTGTAGTATTTTTTGTCAATACTAAAATTGACTCTTCTTTCACCAAGATTTTGAAACAAGACACCAATGTTATGATCACGAAATAAATTGCTCCTCGATTGAAGCTGTATGATTTGTCTTGTTAGTTCTATTCGCTGACGTTTTACTTGAAGACGAAGTCGGCGTTCAATAGATCCAACCGTGATATTGTGATAAAGTCAACGCTTTACGCAAGTACTCTCTTTCAAAACGAACTGAGATAAGTTTAAAATTTGTAAAATGAGATACAGTTTATAAGCATCAATGAAATCCATATGACAACGTTGACGTGACAATTGTAACTTTCTAAAACAATAGCGTTCAAGTAACCAATGAATCGCTGCCATTTTTGAAGCCAATGCGGCTAAGAAATCGGTTTTGGTTCTGGATCCGGTCGCAAAACTGGCAGCGCAGTTGGCAAGTGGGGGTAAGAGAAAGACAAGTGATCTGAAATGAAATGTTTCATGAATACAATGTTTCATGAATGCGGGAAGTAGCTATTCCCTACAATTAGGAGGTTCATTAGAGTGCAAAGCAGTATCAGAATCTTATATTTCCAATGCATGAAAACACGTTGATCAGGTTATAATAAAAGTATGACAGGTTATGCGATGACAAGTATCGAGTACATAAAATGACACATTTCCAAGAATGACAATGAAATCAAAGTGAGATATTTAGAAATTATGATTTGAAGTGAGAATGATAGAATGATAGACGTTGAATAACTATGTCTGGAAGGAGAGGACAACTCATTTAACACTGAATATAAGTTGCTAGGTATTTTCGATATTTGCATCAATTCAATTAGCATTCAAGTAGCAATAACAGGAATTGTAAGAGCGCCAGAAGAAATAACGATTGTCAAAGCACCAATACCTTGTGTTACATTCTTAACTTTAGAACATCTCTTTCTTAATTCATCATAATGCTCTAATCTTAATAATAATTGAGATTCCTTATCTTCCATATACCTAACTCTATCTTTGTGTTTTTTAATGTTCATCTTTTCAATGTCCATTAAAGTAGAACTACGTTCATTTATTAACGAAGGATATATATGTCGAAGTTCCTTCCATTTTTATGGTTTCTTCCATATTTGAGGTTTCCATTTTTTAATAAATATTTTGAATACAATCTTCTGATATTTTCAGACTACGTGAAATTCTTAGACTACTTAAATTTTCGACTACGTGAAGATCTTGGACTACGTGAAATTTATAGACTGCCTAAATTTTCGACGTGAAATTCTTGGACTACCTACATTTTCGACTACGTGATATTTTTGAAACCTCTTTTCAGTATATGAAAAAATCTCAACGAACTTAAAACTGAAATTTTGATTTTATCCTTAATATTATTTTTATTTATAAAACTCTTTTTCAGTGTATGAAATATTCCGATTTTGTATTCTGGAGGTGTCAGATTCTTTTTTTAGTTGTCCTGGACCGGTCTTATATACATTACTCATCTCTGAATGTCAAAGAGGAGTTTATGACTGTAGGTTGTTCCATATTTAGCCTTCTTCATTGATTTGTACATGTAATTATTTTTCCTTTGTTGTTCCATTGGTCATGCTGTTAGAGCATTCACATAATTGTTATGTTCTATTTTTGATCATTTATGCATGTATTTTGATAATAGTTTCTATACTTCGACATTTGTAGCCGTGCAGTCACTCTTTCATAGACTTGATGTCTTGATTGTCGTGCATATTACCAGTGTGACGTAGATCGATAATGTGAGTGTCATTATTGTCAATTCACCTGACATTGAATGCTTGTCCAGCATACCGTAATTGTGAAATATCGCATGACGACGAACTAGTGCTTCGACACGTCGCGAAAAACCGCATATATTTGGCAGATTGGTCTTTTACTTGGGAAAATTCATGCATAATAAATACATTTTGAAATGCAATTATATGACCATGTAACATTGAGTTGCAAGAATACCGCGAGAAGCACACCATCTGACTGTCTACGTCTGCACCCTCGCATTCCATGCTTAAAGATCATTGGTACACGATATCCATGGATATCCACGACAAGCCTGTACATCAGGGAGTCTCATACCTGAGATTATATCTAAGGAATTGGCTGAATGGAGAACAGATATTGAGTGAATTTGCAGATGTCTCGATGTGCTACCGATGACAATGGCATTATCTATCAACTTCAACGATTTGGACATGTCCCCTGTTTGAGACGCATCAGAAAAGGCGAATGCTGCAGTAATGCATGATCCCACAAAGTCAGCAGGTATTGGATAGAGTGCTAACCTGCTGTGTGCAAGAGTGGCTCCAGTAAAAGCAGCTCACTTACCAATATTAGCGTTGTGCAGAGCTCATCCTCTCGAACTTTTGATAAGAGCAATTCAGAGATCATTACTGTATAATTCAAGTATTTTAAAGAATCTGAAATACATACAAATGTGACATGTTCAACCATTGTGTTAGTCTGGCAATCTAAGCGATATTCAGGGCATTCACTCTTCAGTCATGGGGCTTTGTTTCCACTGACGATAATACAGTTGATTGTGCTTCCAGAGAAATAACACCTAGCTAACTAATTACATGTGATCTTTGATGGAACTGATCTTTCTGAATGAGTGAGGCAAGTGACAGTTGGCCTCGGTATTCTCGAAATTTAAAGGAAGCGGGAACATTCGAATTCGAGACTTATTAATCGTGCGTGTATGTCATCCTGCAGTTTTGCAAACATTAACACCAGATCATTTTCTAATTGCCGATGCTGTAAATGTAGTAACCGAACCAAATATGAGACATTGATATGAAACAGGCTAGCTCGACCACAGCTCCTGCAGTTACTGATGCAACAATACGACAGAAATGGCTAGATGCGGTTGATGACATTTGTATTGGGTCGTATTGGATTTTATTTCATTTACCTAGTGGACCTTCATATGTGTGCCGAGTGGTTCATTTCTCAATATAAATTCCCTATCTTGATTTGACTCGCGGCGATCAGGAGTGGTCATGAGTCATGCCCAGTGCCATGGACGTCTTGTAGATATTTTTTGTGTCCCATGCATGACATGACTCTTAATAGAATTGTAGTTTTGATGTCTGGCAACTTGATTGATTATACCTGGGTGCAGAAAGAACATATAGTTGTGTTATTTGCGGACTAGAGAAAGTTCATTATGAGGCAATAGTCTCCAAAATTTAAAGATATCATGCTCAATATAGACGTTGATGTCAATCCAAGTTGGTGTTTGATGACGACTGGCTCCAGAATGAAATAACTGTTGATTGAGATAAAACTATGTGGGTGAATTATGAAAAAAATACATTTCACAAGCACATTTTGCCATCTGATACCCACGCTACAAGAGAAACAAATACATGCATAGAAGTGAAAAAGAATACATTCCAATAATTCTTTTCATTATAACACCCAATCATGATCAACATAATATCCGAGAAAACCACAAATACAGTTATGAAATCACGCAACAATATACATGAAAGTTCTCCAAATTATCTCGTAAGTATGTCCCACAAAGTACTTCCCGAATCACTGTTTGCATTTGATGATTTGATGCTTCGACAAACTACCAGAATCCGAAAACGACTTCCCGCAAGTCTCACAAATGAACGGCCTGTCTCCTTTGTGCATTCGCCGATGCCTCACCAAATTACTTGCATCGGTAAATGACTTCCCACATGAATCACAAATAAACGGTCTCTCACCTATGTGTATCCGCCGATGAGATTTTAGACGAACTCCTTGGGTAAATGACTTCCCGCAAGTAACGCAAAGGAACGGCCTGTCGCCAGTGTGTATTCGCCGATGCTTCGCCAAACTACTCGAATCCGACAACGACTTCTCGCATATCTCACAAATGAACGGCCTCCCTCCTGTGTGAATTCGTCGATGCCTCACCTAATTACTTGCATCGGTAAATGACTTCCCACATGAATCACAAATAAACGGTCTCTCACCTGTGTCTATCCGCCGATGAGATTCCAAATTACCTCTTTGCGTAAATGACTTTCCGCACGCTTCGCAGAGGAACGGCTTGTCACCTGTGTCTATTCGCCGATGCTTCGCCAAACTACTCGAATCCGAAAACGACTTCTCGCATATCTCACAAATGAACGGCCTGCTTCCTGTGTGACTTCGCCGATGCTTCCCCAAACCACTTGAATCGGTAAATGACTTCCCGCATATCTCACAAATGAACGGACTCCCTCCTGTGTGAATTCGCCGATGCCTCACCTAATTAATTGCATCGGTAAATGACTTCCCACATGAATCACAAATAAACGGTCTGTCCCCTGTGTGCATTCGCCGATGAGATTCCAAAATACCTCTGGGTAAATGACTTTCCGCACGCTTCGCAGAGGAACGGCTTGTCGCCTGTGTGCATTCGCCGATGCTTCGCCAAACTACTCGAATCCGGAAACGAATTCTCGCATATCTCAAAAATGAACGGCCTGTCTCCTGTGTGACTTCGCCGATGAGATTCCAGATGACCGCTTTGGGTAAATGACTTCCCACACGCTTTGCAGATGAACGGCTTGTCGCCTGTGTGTATTCGACGATGCTTTATCAAGCTGCTTGAACTGCTAAGGGACTTCTCGCAGAACTCACATTTGAATGTTATAACTTCACTTTTGACCTCTGGTATGTTGCTCATGCCCGTGTGGACCTGAAACGACAGAAACATATAACATTTAAACGGAAATTAAGTATTGTCTTAATACACGAAACGAATGTCAGTCATAAGTCATTGATAACTGAAATTCTGATTCTGTCAGATTTTTTTTGATATTTATTTTACATAACCAGAAGAAGTTAGAAGACAGCCAAGAATTCGAAAGTGACCACTACAAAATAGTGGTGAAATATTGTAACAAGTAAAATGAACGAAAGAGCAATATCCTGGAACTACTGCCAACTACAAAATCCATTCTTCTTCTGGATGAATGCTTCAGGCATTACCTGTCAGCTTGTTTTTCTCCATTTCACACTGTGCACCGCCCTCGTCTTTGAAATTCAACATCTACTGCTTTCAAATTGCTCGTCGTGGTCTCAGACATGGTCTACACCTTTCAGTTGCATCATTCTACTTGACTGCTTTCTTCAACTTCTCCGCAGCCTCCAGAAGCAACGTATTTGCAGACAAAATCATTTGAGTGCAAGCTTCTTCTTTCTCCAATCTCGCATCCTTCTCTTCAAATTTCTACCGTTTCTTCGATATTTACTTGAATCCAAGTCCTTCCAAACATAGCTTTTTGTCGCATTCCTTCCCATTCTTTTCCCTCTATTTCTCACTTCTTCTCACACTTCATAAGTCTTTGTTCATCTTCCAAACACAATATGCATTTCCGGATTAGCTTGTCTACCAAGAAGCATAAATGTCCTTTGTGATGGAATGGCTTCGGGCTTGTTCCCATGAGAACGAATTAAAGACGGAATATCTTTCATTTTGATGGACATTTCTAGTGTCGAAAAGGAGGTCTTGCTATGGGCTCCAAGGTATCTCCCACCTTCCAAATTTTGGTTATGAACCGCTTGGAGAGGTCGACAGTTTCACAACGATCATTATCCAATCCACGTATGTTTCTACGATATATTGATGATTGCGTTGTGATTATGTCGACTTACAACAAACTATTGCTCGTGTAAACCAACTTAATAACACCATCAAATTCGAAATGTGTACTCCAGATAATGATGGTTATCTTCCTGTACTTGATACAGTCATAAAAATTCAAGACGATGGCGCTGTCGATCATTAATTCTATTGTAAAGAATCAAACAGAGGAATTTTCATTCACTCATCATCAGCTCTACCAGCTTCAATTAAGAGAAATGAGATTATAGAGGAATTCCGATGTGTGGATAGAGTATGCAATTCAGATGACGCTGAAGCTTTCGCAGCATCTCAAATGGTTAATAAATTCGCGAATAATGGATATAATCGAGAATCTATCCATGAGAGCGAAGTCTAAACGCCGCAAGTGCCAAAAAATGACTTCTCTGACTCCTATTTGTTGAAAGTGCCTTTCATCACTGATAAATTCAACTATAGACTACAATATATAATACATAATTCCGATCTTAACATGCGCATCGTAAATAAATCAAGAAATAATTTATCCCAACATCTGAACAAAAATAAGCGCTTCTCAACATATTCCAAACGCGTATGTACAATCAACAATCCCCAATCATGTACAGCCTTCAATGTGGCTAACAAAGGAGTCTGCGCAATGTGTGTGATGTCTTTTACATGGGCAGCACCACCTGTTTCTTACATGATCGAGTCTCGGAATACTCGTACCTAATGGCAAGTAAAGCTACATTCTACATTCTTCTCTGCTGCTTCCTTCCTGTCTATATCTTCATTATATCTTTCTTCCCTTCATATCGTCCTTGGGAATGTGGATTGATCTTGCCCATAAAACCACCATCTCCATTCAAAACATTTCATCGTCTTTGGTCTTGTGCCTCCAAGCTTCACCTGAAAATCATGCAGATCCTGAAGCTTTGCAGCGGACAGCCGGAGACACTAAAGAATTTCTTTGTTCAATTCGACAGCATTTCATCCGATCACATGCCTCCTGTCCTTTTGAAATTCCATTATGAAATGTGTGCAAGGCACTAGTATCAGCATCTAGCTGACCGCAATCGCAGGCATCTGCCGCTTGATCACTCACTTTTCCCCACAGACTGGTTTGCTTGCGTTTGGACAGTCATTACCAAGCAATAGAAGACACGACAACTACAGTTTTGACTCTGCGATTGCACGGACAGTCTTCTCTGAAAAATCATCACTAATTGCGAGGCCCATGAGAAAAGTTCCCAATTGATCACTCAATGAAAAATGATCACATTTAAGAGTAGATAAGAGATGTACATATCAAACATTGAGTTAAACTACTATTTACATCAGTCACACAAAAAATAGCAAAAATAGGAATTTCATCGAAGGAATAGGAAGTAGGAAAAACGAGGGCGCTGGGAGGCCGGAATATCGTAGCAATCTATTCACTAGCTGTCGGTCAGTGCACTCCGTTGAACGTCCTTCATGATCTGTGATTTATCTACAAATATCAACACAACCCACTACTTTACTACATCAACTCATTCGCATCACTGTCGACTGCTGAACTAATTCTCCGTAATTCATTTCCCCGGGTTCATGGTCGCACACCATTTGCGTAAAAAACGCTTACAGACCTAATGGATTAACTACCAGTGCTTTCGTGACCATTCAAGACCATATATCATCGTCTTAGGATTGTGGAAGTGCTCTTGCAGTTCGTGTATTATATTTGGACATATCAAAAGGTTTCATTACCAATAGCATATCCGATTGAGCAATTTCTTGAATTCTACGGGACTTTATCATGGATTTCTCAAGTGGAAGCTGTCTTATCTTGCTTCTCCAGCATACTGTGTAAATCTTGATGGGAGTTGCGGCCCATCGATCGTCGTCCTGTCAGGCGTTCCTGAGTGATAAGTGATGTGTGTCTGATATATTTGCTGCTTCATGGGATCAATTCACCTCTAGAATGTGTTATACATACTGACGATGCAAAGATTGTCGAAACTATAAAACTCACTACTCAAACTTTGTTGCGCATGTCAGATATTGAAGGGGTATTCTTGAGAGCAGAGCTTCCTGCGAACATACATTAATGTAAAGAAATGATTATGCCTCGTTCAATTTTGCATTCTGCTCCTATTTCAATTGATTTTGAAGGAGTAGACATCTTCCGTACTGGTCTTACTATCACAACAACTCGTAGTTGAGAGATTCAAGTGAAAGCCGCTTTGAAGAATCTCTCGCAGTACAGCATATTACACGGTGGCTGCGAGATTCATTGGCGGTAAACATGATTTGATATCCGTTCATCAAGCTATCATTGCAGTAGTCTTCATGTAATTGACTACTTGATTATCATACAAAACCGGTATTGCATTAAGTCGCCCGCAAAACATTATTTTCGATTTTCAGATGTCCAAGTCTAGCTCTCTCTTGCGGCACCATTTCTCAACATTAATCAATTCAGATCGGATCTCATCATGAATATCAATATTCTTTGCTAGTGATGAGATCCGATCTGAATTGATTAATATTGAGAAATGGTGCCACAAGAGCTAAACTTGAACACCTCAAAAAACAACAAATGTTTTGCGGGCGATTTAACACATTACCGACTTCGGATGACATTCAAGTAGTCAATTACATGAAGATTCTTGGAGTCACCTTGGACGAAAACTTGGGGTTCTCACGCACTGTTCAATCACTCAGATCAAAGAGTCAACATCAAGATGTCATGACCTTTGCATGCTTCAACCAAACATGACAGTCAACGAATTCCATAGGATCTATGAATCTGATGTCCGTTAAATAATGGCATACGCTTGTCCTGCATTCTGTGGCATCAACAAGGCCCTCGAACAACTTTTGGAGAGCATTGATTAACGGGCGCATCGAATCATTTTCTTTGGATAGACTTGTTATTCCTGTTTTTGTTCCCCTAATTGTCTAGCAATCAGACGAATTTCCACATTAAGGAAACTTTTACGCGAATCCTCAATCTTGTACCCACTCACTCCTCAGATACTACCTCGCACACAAAAGTTCCGATCCCTTTATACACGAACGTTCACTCGGTCCCGTGCATTCTTCCCGCTTTTAACACTAATAGAAAACGATGTTCCCTTAACTTGAAAACGACATTTCGGTCTTGGATATTAAAACTGAATTTTCATGGATGTTGTATATGTATTGTAACCAGATTTGTATTGCATGACTTTCAATCTATGATAACAAACCACTACAAATACAGCTTTCTTCATTTATGCGTAGCCGATGTATGGTAGCTTGTCGCCTGATTTGTTGGAAAATTTAAGCCAATTTCAAATGAGAGCTCAATCTACTAGTAGGATCTCTGCATACGGTCCCCAAGAATGAGAATTCATGCACCTAAAAATATCTACCAAAAAACAAAAGCAATAATAATGGAGAAAATACTGGTGGTTTGTACCAAGTGTTTACTGAGTGGCAAAACCAAGTTCAACGACATAAGTGAAATTGCCCCGCTAACTTAGAACAAATACATGCACACTAAAAGAAAAAAAAGATACAGTTCAGCACCAATATTATTACACTTCAGTTTTATCTCAACATACTACATTTATATATAAAACGTGTATCTGATAGAACAAAAATACTACGACGTTATATCTCACATCGCCAGGATAACGAAAAAATAACACAAATTGAGTTGCTAAATATCACTGAAATGCACATTACCTCTGAATTTGATTTTCACAATGATCACTCGAATAGCAGTTCTCATGTAAAAAGTATCTCCCAGACGACACACTCAACGAATTCTGTATTCATCATCAATCAACAGAGTCATTTTTAGAAATGAGTCCGGTTGCGTTTAACAAGCCAACTAAAACACCTCACGAACAAACTGTCTCCAATATCTCCTATCTTTTGTGAATCCGAAGATGTTTTACCAAATGTCGTGTCTGGACAAACGACTTCCCACACGACGGACAAATGAACGGCCTTTCACCTGTGTGTATTCGCCGATGAGTCATCAAATTACTTGAATCGGAAAATGACTTTCCGCATAAATCACAAATAAACGGTCTGTCACCTGTGTGTATTCGACGATGCTTTATCAAGTAACCTGAACTAACAAATGACTTGCAGGACTCACAAATGAACGGTCTGTCACCTGTGTGCATTCGCCGATGGCTTTTCAAACTACTTGAAGCGGTAAATGGCGTCCCGCACGTTTCACAAATGAACGGCCTCTCGCCTGCGTGTAACCGTCGATGAGATTTTAGATGACCTCCTTGGATAAATGACTTCCCGCACGTTTCACAAATTATAAGTCCATCTCCTGTGTGTATTTGCCGATCCCTTATCAAGCTGATTGAACTGCTAACGGACTTCTCGCACAACTCATTATAATGCTCTGGCTTCAGTTTTCACATCTAGTATATGCTCATTCCCGTGAACACTTGAAATGACAAAAACATATAACTTTTAAACGCAAATTAAGTATTATCTTAATAAACGAAACTAAATTTTGACTCTATCAAAAGGTTTGATTATTTTCTTTAATCTTCAACAGATGAAAAGTTTCTTTTTGTTTCATCGCTGATGATCTTTGAACACAATCATGTACTTCGCTCTACTCCTGAATCATAAAACCGACCGATTAACACTCATCAATGCATGTGGACACCTTCTGACGAATGCAGCTACACTTAGCAGGGGACTATGCGAATCTAAGCGAGAATCTTTTTAAGCGAATATTGGAAGTGTTTGACTCTACAGATCCGCATATAAAATTTTGAGGAGCTCAATATTGTATTCTATACCTTCTTCTATCGGTACACTTGGGTACAGGCTTATGACATCCAGGGAAATTAATACTTTGGAATGAATAATAATAATTGTATATATTCTTGGAAAGTGGAAATCATTTTTACAATCATGTACATGCCACGCACAATTTGCAATGAAGAGACAATGTATAGTCATGGGAAGTAGACAGCAGTGAAAGTGTTCACTGAAGTGAATATCAAAGCATTGAAAGATAAAAGTCGACTAGCATACATGCATATCATCACAGCTTACGTAGATCGTGGACAAAGTCAGTTCGCATCACCCAGTCGATTGGCATATTGAGCCGTGTAAGGGAAGAAGGACTTGGATCTGCGGTCAGTTCGGGAAAGACTCAAAAGGAATCTATTTCCAAATCTCGACAACCTTGGAACTCGGTTGTGAAGGTTCTGACCTTGAAGACGCTTTAATCTGTGGAAAAGCCTTGAGCTGATCTGGTGCCTTCGGATAAAAAGAGAATGTCTACCACATGAGCAGCCGCGAGTGTTGTCATTGCCATAAAATATGTCTGTAGATCTATCGATGGGCGCGATTATCCACTCTCTGTAGCTTGAGTGACAAGGACTTATTAAAAACGGGATAAAGCGTATTCTAGGACTGAACGAATGAGATGGATGTACACATCATGAAGTTCATCCCTAGATAAAAATGCTTTCAGTCGTCTAAGAATATGAAATCGCTGGTTAGCCTTACAACACAAGTATTTCACGTGAGAGTTCCAGGTCAGCTTATCATCTACAGAGACACCAAGAACCTTGCATTCTGACACTTGCTTCACAGAAATAGTTTGTGGTAGAATTCTGTATTCATCATCAATCAACAGAGTCATTTTTAGAAATGAGTCCGGTTGCGTTTAACAAGCCAACTAAAACACCTCACGAACAAACTGTCTCCAATATCTCCTATCTTTTGTGAATCCGAAGATGTTTTACCAAATGTCGTGTCTGGACAAACGACTTCCCACACGACGGACAAATGAACGGCCTTTCACCTGTGTGTATTCGCCGATGAGTCATCAAATTACTTGAATCGGAAAATGACTTTCCGCATAAATCACAAATAAACGGTCTGTCACCTGTGTGTATTCGACGATGCTTTATCAAGTAACCTGAACTAACAAATGACTTGCAGGATTCACAAATGAACGGTCTGTCACCTGTGTGCATTCGCCGATGGCTTTTCAAACTACTTGAAGCGGTAAATGGCGTCCCGCACGTTTCACAAATGAACGGCCTCTCGCCTGCGTGTAACCGTCGATGAGATTTTAGATGACCTCCTTGGATAAATGACTTCCCGCACGTTTCACAAATTATAAGTCCATCTCCTGTGTGTATTTGCCGATCCCTTATCAAGCTGATTGAACTGCTAACGGACTTCTCGCACAACTCATTATAATGCTCTGGCTTCAGTTTTCACATCTAGTATATGCTCATTCCCGTGAACACTTGAAATGACAAAAACATATAACTTTTAAACGCAAATTAAGTATTATCTTAATAAACGAAACTAAATTTTGACTCTATCAAAAGGTTTGATTATTTTCTTTAATCTTCAACAGATGAAAAGTTTCTTTTTGTTTCATCGCTGATGATCTTTGAACACAATCATGTACTTCGCTCTACTCCTGAATCATAAAACCGACCGATTAACACTCATCAATGCATGTGGACACCTTCTGACGAATGCAGCTACACTTAGCAGGGGACTATGCGAATCTAAGCGAGAATCTTTTTAAGCGAATATTGGAAGTGTTTGACTCTACAGATCCGCATATAAAATTTTGAGGAGCTCAATATTGTATTCTATACCTTCTTCTATCGGTACACTTGGGTACAGGCTTATGACATCCAGGGAAATTAATACTTTGGAATGAATAATAATAATTGTATATATTCTTGGAAAGTGGAAATCATTTTTACAATCATGTACATGCCACGCACAATTTGCAATGAAGAGACAATGTATAGTCATGGGAAGTAGACAGCAGTGAAAGTGTTCACTGAAGTGAATATCAAAGCATTGAAAGATAAAAGTCGACTAGCATACATGCATATCATCACAGCTTACGTAGATCGTGGACAAAGTCAGTTCGCATCACCCAGTCGATTGGCATATTCAGCCGTGTAAGGGAAGAAGGACTTGGATCTGCGGTCAGTTCGGGAAAGACTCAAAAGGAATCTATTTCCAAATCTCGACAACCTTGGAACTCGGTTGTGAAGGTTCTGACCTTGAAGACGCTTTAATCTGTGGAAAAGCCTTGAGCTGATCTGGTGCCTTCGGATAAAAAGAGAATGTCTACCACATGAGCAGCCGCGAGTGTTGTCATTGCCATAAAATATGTCTGTAGATCTATCGATGGGCGCGATTATCCACTCTCTGTAGCTTGAGTGACAAGGACTTATTAAAAACGGGATAAAGCGTATTCTAGGACTGAACGAATGAGATGGATGTACACATCATGAAGTTCATCCCTAGATAAAAATGCTTTCAGTCGTCTAAGAATATGAAATCGCTGGTTAGCCTTAGAACACAAGTATTTCACGTGAGAGTTCCAGGTCAGCTTATCATCTACATAGACACCAAGAACCTTGCATTCTGACACTTGCTTCACAGAAATAGTTTGTGGTAGAATGCAATCGCGTCTAGAGATGATCATCGCACTAGATTTATTGCTATTTAAGAGAAGCTTATTAGTATCGCACCACTGTCTGATATGATTCGTCTCAGAATCTATGAGTTCGTGAATTTCTGCGGCATTTTCGTGGGGGAAAGGAATCACAATATTTATGTCATCAGCATACTTGATGGTAGCAGCTTGACTGTCAGACGCCAGAAGATCGCTGATAACTAAGCAGAAAATTGGTGGGCTGAGGACGGACCCTTGCGGCACCCCTCTTCTCACTTCGATTTGGTTTGAGTGACTTCCATGGACCTTTACTCGCGCCGTTCTTCCAGAAAAGTAATTTTTCAGCCACAGAACAAAGCAAGTCGGGAAATTTTTCTCGTGTAGGCGCTTCAGCACAATGTCAATATCAAGCACAATATCAAATGCCTTCGTTAGGTCGTAGCTAATCAACCCAACGCCAAAGGAGCAAGCATTGTCGTAAATAGCAGTGAGATGTTCCATAAGATCAACTAATGCTGTAGTGGAAGAACTCCTCTTGCGAAAGCCATGTTGAAAAGACCCATACTCACTTTCGAATTTGCTTCTCAAGCTTGAAAACATAATCTTCTCGAAAAGTTTGGATGGAGTACTAAGTAGGCAAATCATCCTCAGTTTTTGGCGATCGGGGGATTGGTTTTCGGAATCGTAACAAGAGATCCGGCATCCCAGACATCTGGCGCTTGACTTGCCTGTCTCGACTTTCGATAGGTGGTGATAGACAAGTTGTTCAGTTACTTCCAATGCCCAGCCGCCGTCGACTAAAACAGATTCATTCATCGGTGGATCAATTTCATCTTTGGTGATACCCGTGGGAGAGGCGACTTTCAGAACTTCAGGCAGCTTGAAAAAGAAGTCAGAAACAGAGCCGCATTGCTTGACAAGTTGGCAAATTGGATCATGACTACCTCGATTTTTCTCGCAGCTGACGAATTTCCGAACTCCGCTTTTTGAGGACTTGAGTTTTTCGGCCCAGGGTCGTTTCGCTTTGACTATTTCATCGTGAACTTTGGCTTTCAGGTGGTTATACTGATCCCATTTTCTCTGGTGATATGCTTGCCATCTCTTATTAATCAAATGCTTCACTAGTGGTGTAATCCACTCCTTATCAGTGCTGCTCAAGACAATCGTTTTCATAGGAATGTTTGAAGTTATAAGAAATGAGAGCATTGAGTAGAAAGCCGAAGATTGTTCGTTGACATCGTCGATGTTCTCTATCATTGACCAGTCGACTCTACACGCATCTACATAAAGATTGTGAAGATGTGACTTTCGCGTGTCATGTAAAATGTGATGGCTCGCCAAGTTAAGTTGACACGTTTCTGCTTGAGCAGGAGATATGGTAATCATAACATGATCTGATCCTTCTAAAGGTGCATCAATCGCAACATGAGTCTCAGGATAGACTCTGGTGAGATCCCATGACACAAGGATATGATCAAGAAAATTTTTGCCACGAGTGGGTACACTGATCAAGTCTTTCAAAGAGAGTTCACAACAAAGATCTTCAATTTTAAGTCTATTCACGTCACCAGCAATCATG
This sequence comes from Prostheceraeus crozeri, assembly GCA_907163375.1. NCBI lineage: Eukaryota > Metazoa > Platyhelminthes > Polycladida > Euryleptidae > Prostheceraeus > Prostheceraeus crozeri. Next base: position 92,243 of record CAJQUW010013695.1, on the reverse strand, counting down.
ACGTGATGGTACGAATTTGTGATGAGAAAATCGTCCACAAATTGCGATAAGATGTCGTTGATGTTACGCAGTTATTGGGACAAAATTGACAACTATGGCATTAGTCTTGAAGACGTAGGTTTGCTATATTTTGTTTGAAATAATTATGAAATAAAATATAATGATAAAGTATATATACAAATAAAATGAGTGCCCCCCTCATTTTGCCCCTCCATTTGCAATAAATTTCATGCATAGCATTGAAACGGAAGCTCTAGTTAAATTGAATATTCAACCCGAAATATGCAAACGGTATATTGATGACATCATAATAGGGCCAATACCATATGACGAAGGCTCCTTTAATGAAATATTGACTACTTTCAATTCAGTAAATGGAAATATTAAGTTTACACTAGAAACGCCCAAGCCTTGAGAATGGTTGCCATTTCTAGATATAAAAATAAAAATTTCAAACGAGGTTATATACAGCTGGTATCATAAAGCTGAACATTCGAACATTACTTTACGTAAGGATGGCTTTTTACCATGGCATGTAAAACAAAATTTCATCAGCAGTAGGTTTCAGTCAATTGCTAAATGCTGCAATGACGATATGAGAAAACAAGAAAATATAAGCGAATTCCAGAGTATTCTAATCGATGATGGTTATAATAAAAACGACTGCCAAGGAAAACCAAAACCAGATAAGATAGTTAATTTCAAATTGCCTTTTGTAAACGACAGATGCAATCGAAAAGCAAATTAATTAAATAATAAATACAAATCACAAATAGTACAAGTAACAAAGGAATATGGCATGAAATCGGCATCATTTTTTAAGCACAAGATTAATAACCAAACTTGTAATTACGAGATTTGCCTTGAATGTAAGAGTAATATTTGCCGGAAAAAGTTTATTGTGTACAAATACACCTGTAGAATGTGTAGTGAATTCTACATCGGCAAAACAGCGAGAATGTTTAAGACGAGGTATCAAGAACATAAGCGAGGTATTAAAAACAAAAGTATATCGAGCGCCCTTTATCAACACTTAATAGGAAAACATACTGGCGCTGGCGATATAGGGACTTTTCAGGTCGGTCTCATTAGCAAACTGACCAACACATGAGATACAACAATAACAGAAGCTATAGCGATCACACATCCTAAACCCACAATCAATAGAAGACACGAGCTCCCACACAACGATCTGTTTTCACAATTTGATAAGCATTCATATAATCAGCACATCTCTTAATATAACTCATTCTTTATATAAAGCTTCACACGGTGACAGACGCCGAAGTACTGTCGTTATTTAGTAACTTAACGTTAATAGAACTGATAAGACTCGTTTGCAGGAACTCTCTATCAGGATTATTTTCATGATGATGTGGTGCTACCCACAAAATATTTGAATAAAAATTATCCATTGAATAGCAAAAAGGCTTATCTATCCTATCGGTATACAATTGCGTCCACTCTGCAAGCTGCAGTACATACTTTTACACCAAATTATTGTCATAGAAGCCATCGTTGAGACGTGACGCGAATCTCGTTCTTCATCTCACCCTCTCGCCTCCCCCCTTGGCTCTGTTTGTGATGTGGCTTGTTCATGCGTGTAACTCATGGAATGTGTTATAAAAGGGTTATATAAGGAAACCCGTCGATCCCTTGTGATAATGTCACATTAAATGAACGATTTAGACATGAATGATTAAGTTTGTAAGAGAATAATTAGATATTGAGTTGAATTCTCAGTTGAAAAATCGAAACACACCTGAATAGCTGCCTATTTTATCCTGATATTGGATAAAGTAGCAGCTTTTTTAGGGTTGTTTTCATATTTCAGCTGCGATGCAACTCAATATTTCACCATTCGATTTATATTGTCTTTACAAAAAGCAGCATTTATTAATCATTTCAGCCGCACTAACATAGGCGATTTGCAAGAAGTATTTGAAGTGATTTTTAATGAATGTCCTTCGAAATTTCAATAACTTCCTATTTGCAAATCGAAAATTCACCCCGGCATGGCTTCAACTTTATTGCAATATTGCAAATATCAACGTAAATGAGGTACAGTCATATGGTCGATATTCCTGGCTGCCATTCACAGAAACACTGAGTAAACTTCACCGTGAAAATAGTGACTTTTCAACGATCGATAGAATAATAAATTCTATCATAGTAAACATCAAAAGTTATGCACACAAAATCAATCAATTGTCCAATGAATTCTACACGAAAGTTTCAGTATCTCGGTGAAGGTATACGATTCAATTATAAGCAAATTTTTAAAGCACTTTTACCATGTGATACCCATGTCAGCATGAAGGACATATACATGCACAAAAGTGAAAACAATAGATTCAAATAATTGTTTTCATTACAAAACCAAATAATGATTTACACAATATCCGAGAAAACTACAACTTAAGTCATAAAATCACACAAAAATATACATGACCTACAAACCTATGTCTCATGATTATATCGGACTAACCGATTAGAATTTCAAAACTTCTAAGTACGAACAGAGTTGCAAACGCTTTCTCGAGTTCTTCATCACTTTCAAAACAATTTTCACAAATTCTTTATATACGTCCGCTACCGTCTACAGATTCACTATAGATATAAGCAAAACAGAGAGATAATTTGTCTTCGCCATTTCATCTCACTTGTGTACCCCTTAATGAGCAATAAAAATTTCTTGAAACTGTAAGCGACTTCCCGCACAATTCACAAATAAACAATCTGTCACTTGTGTGTATCCGCCGATGAGTTCTTAAAAATCCTGCTTGGGGTTAATCACTTTCCGCACGTTTCGCAAAGGAACGACTTGTCGCCTGTGTCTATTCGCCGATGAGTTACCAAATTACTTGAATCTGGAAACGACTTCCCACACGTCTCACAAATGAAAGGCCTGACTATTGTGTGAATTCGCCGATGCCTTGTCAAATTACTTGAATCTGGAAACGACTTCCCACACGTCTCACAAATGAAAGGCCTGTCACCTGTGTGTATCCGCCGATGTCTTATCAAGCTGCTTGAAGCGCTAAATGATTTCCCACACGTCTCACAAATGAACGGCCTGTCACCTGTGTGTATTCGCTGATGAATTTTCAAACTATGTGAAGCGCTAAATGATTTCCCACACGTCTCACAAATGAACGGCCTGGCTCTTGTGTGAATTCGCCGATGCCTTATCAAAGTACTTGAATCGGTAAATGACTTTCCGCATGAATCACAAATGAACGGCTTGTCACCTGTGTGTATTCGACGATGCTTTATCAAGTCACTTGAACTGGCAAATGACTTGCCGCAAGACTCACATATGAACGGCCTGTCACCTGTGTGTATTCGCTGATGAATTTTCAAACTACTTGAAGCGGTAAATGATTTCCCGCACGTTTCACAATTGAACGGCCTGTCACCTGCGTGTACCCGCCGATGAGTTGTCAAACTACTTGCCTGTATAAATGACCTTCCGCACGTTTCACAAATGAACGGCCTGTCGTTTGTGTGCATCCGACGATGGTTCACCAAATGAGCTGAAGCTGCATAAGACTTCCCGCACAACTCACAAATAAACGGTCGGTCACCGGTGTGTATCCGTCGATGAGCTATCAAATTGCTAGAATCTGGAAACGACTTACCGCAGGACTCACAAATGAATGGCTTGTCGCCTGTGTGTATACGCCGATGTCGTGATAAATTGCCTCCTTGAGTAAATGATTTCCCGCACGTTTCACAATTGAACGGTCTGGCTCCTGTGTGCAATCGCCGATGCCTTATCAGATTACTTGAATCTAGAAACGACTGCCCGCACGACTCACACATGAACGGCCTGTCACCTGTGTGTATTCGCCGGTGAGTTTTCAAACGACTTGAAATGGCAAATGACTTTCCGCACGACTCACAAATGAACGGCCTGTCGCCTGTGTGTATACGTCGATGTCTCGATAAACTACTTGCTAGGGTAAATGACTTCGCGCACCATTCACATATGAACGGCCTCTCTCCTGTGTGTATTCGCCGATGGTTTATCAAGTTACTAGAAGTGCTAAAGAACTTGTCACACGACTCACATTTGAATGTTCTGGCTTCAATTTTGACTTCTGATATATTGCTCATCCCCGTGTGGACCTGAAACGACGAAAACATACAACGCTTGAACGCCAATTAAGCATTATCTTAATAAACGGAGATGTCAGTCATCGATGTAACTGAAACTCTGATTCTGTCAAAATTCTTAGATATCTGACTTGAAGAAATTTATTTCTTGAAAATGTTGTTTTGTGAGCTCTAAAAAGAATTCTAACATGAGTCGATTAACGAAGCAACTACGAGTCTGGTAGATTTTCTACTGTCTTTGTGATAGAAAACATACTGCGCGGTTCGAAGAAAAAGGCTGAAAATGGGGCAGCTGCCGTGGAATGCAAGCTGTGGTTCACTCGGCCATTAGCGACATCAGTCTCTGAGACCTCTCAATCAGTCTCTGCATGACTCGTAAAGAGACAGTTCTGACGGTCAGACAGTTCTGATCAATGAAGTAGATCGATTGTTTGGTGACCGAATTCTTATCAACATTCAGTTCACAAAGTTTGAAGACTACTGGCCTGTGCAAAACGTTTGAGGAATCATCATGGAGATGTTGACTCATCAGGAATTTGATCACTTGACCTCACTGAAAGCAGATATCAAAGGCATTTGACGAAGTATCAGTCAAGGGACATACCAATCCATCATTTCAAGCATCCCAAAAATATGCTAAATTTGTAGCGAAGCATTGAGATAGGTCTAATTCAGTGGTACACAACGAGGAGGCCGTGTCGTAATTTGTGAAATTGGCGAGCATATAATGGTGCATTATATACCCTCCAAAGCCGGGCAATAACGCATTTCAATCATTTCTATGACCTCCAAAGACATCGAGAGTGAAATACAATGACAGTTATGTAGTTTGGCTTCAACAAAAGGATTCGCAATAGCCTTGATAGCACTCAATGTATTCATTGTGCAGTAGTTATATCAGATTCATCCCTATGACTATCAAAACTTTCGAATCACCGTGATAAGATGCACCAAGAAAGACAGGATGATTCTGTTACTGCTGTATCTGTCAAACGGGCACGATTTGACCGCGATGCAACGCTTCCTAACTTAAGATTCCGTCCGGAAGAAAAACGCACTCTTCAATCCAGCATCGAAGTGACATGCCATATAGCAATACAAAAGAAGCCACATAACATCGCCGAGACCCTGATCAAACCATGTGCGGAACAGATGATTATCTTGCCGCGGAACGCACCGAGAGGTCTGGAGCGCACTTGGTAATAACACTTGAAAGTCAATTCGTGATTTCATCTAAATTACAGAAATGGCTCATGCTGATACTAATTCATCGTACACAAACATGAATAGCAACGAAACTAACAATTCGCCTACAGCAACTAACGGAATCTGCAAAAACGCAAGTATCGGAGAACAATATTGATTTGAAATATGAACGGTGTGATTCCATCTTTCATGTGCCAACCATTGAACTGCCAGACTATGAAATAGTGATACTTTTTCGCCATAGGAAAAGAAAGTACATTTGTAAAATATGTATATTCAAACTTCATTCAACAGACATACAAAACATACATGACTATACCAAAAAAAGTTATTTTCACACTTTTGTTTTTATATTTTGAAATGGGTATGGGACAATCCTTACAGGAGATGATGCAAGGTTAACACTGATTATAGAAATAGGCCTACCTAACATAGCATAATAGTTGCCTACAGTTAATGATGGCATCCTCAGAGACAGATTCCTCATCTTGTTTCTAGCGGTTGCTGTAACTTCATCGTCGAGATAAGACTCATATCATGGCTCATCAGGATGAAGTTTTTAGCATGCTCCACCTTTAAGTGATCATTGGAAGGTTGCAACGTTGCAATTGCAATAGGTCCTACTTCTTTCTCTATCTTGTGCTCAAAATCAAATTTATTCAGACTTGAAATTGCTTTGGCCAGCTAACTCATAATTGACCAACATTGTTCGGAAAACCGATGTGATTGTAATTGTGTAATTAATTGCACCTTTGAAGTAATTGTAATTGAAAAAAATTGTGTAGTAGTTCCAACCCTGCTATACAGCTTACTTCAAAGGCAAATTATCAAGATCATGCTCCATGCACGTCTACTAAAATATGCAACCAAGACCAAGCTTTGAATTGAATTGGAGATAGCCAATATTGAAAAATTTTGATTTTCTTTTCGTCTTCGTTGTTTTGTAATAAATAGCGAAAACGAAAATAAAATCAATATCTTTCAATATTGGCTCTTCGCAAATCAATTCAAAACATGACAAATGGCCAAGATAATCTATCTAAAACTAAGTACAAGCTTTACGATGCAAGGTTCTCATTCTCTTGGATCGTTGACACTACTTTCTCTTGTTGAATTTTATGTGGGCATTCCTCATTACTGACGCATTTGCCAGAAGTCACGAGTTCTTGAAGCACATGAGATAGGTCGATACCGCATAGCTCAGCACACAGAAGCTATGAAAATCAGTATGACTGAATTAATGTAAACGGTGTGAATTATTTACAAAATAGTGCATTAGGCCTACTCTTAGATCTCTTCTTCAATCTATAACTCAGAAAGTTTCAAGAGGCTACGTGAAAATAGGCTGTACATATCTGATCACACCAGTATCATGTTGATGTCTTCATCAGGCATATTTTCGAAAAAGTGAATGTCTGGATGCTCTGTACAAGGTAGACAATTTGAAAGACACTCGCACATTTTGTCTTTCGAAAGGCATTTTTATAAATTCCCTAAGGCTATTGATCCGATTCCATATCGTGCCCTTGGTACTGCGTGCCGCAATTGATACTTTTCAATTCGCCGCTGTTTTTCTCTTCATAACAACAAGGCTTTACGAAGCGACGCATCAATTAATTTATGAAGTCAACATGCTGTGTTCAGAACACACACGAGTCATTGATTCATTTTCTTTAATGACAATCGAATGTTGTTTGAATAATGCCGAGTTCAACGGATTTCATAATGTGTAGATAGAACTCGGTCAATTCGTGATTTCTGATGAACTGACTATTCAACTTTTTTTGAAGACTTGATTTTTAGTGGAGACTTTTTGGCATCACTTTTCTCTTTTTTCATGTGCTGTCACTGTTTGAGAAGTTTCTCAATGGCAGGATATGGGCGGAGTCACCGGACGCTGCTATGATAGAGAAAAGGAACACAGATACTTTCCTTCCTGCAAGACTCACCTCCATCCGCATGTCAATTATCATTTGCGGGAGTCCGCCTTCACCGAAGATCAAAAGATCTTCCACACCTATACCTAAGGCTTATGAACCGTGTGCAGCAAACCATTGCCAAGATCCATGAATCCTGGGAAAGTGGAATAATCTTTAAACGGTGATCAATTTCTCTGAATATTTTCATATTTCAGACATTTGACCAATCTCGCTAGCGTAAACAAACTTTCCACGGAGTTGTCTTGCGTCAGTTTGCTGTACATGCAGCCCTGTGATTGACCCCTTTTAAAATTTTAGGAATTTAACAGACAATTTTTAGGAATTTCAGTGAAAAATTAGAATACTCTGCAATTAATATAACATTGACTTAATATCCCACATCTCATAAGACATAGTGCTTTCATGGCAGACGAACAGATTTCACGAGAGACAAAGCCTATTCAACTCAGACATAATGCTGTTTTGAAAATATATTTTGTTTTTATTACATGTAGTGACGTTGAGATTTCAACAGTAATAAAAAATACAACTCATACAGATTTATGAGTTGGTCAAATGTTGATTTGTTGAATTGAAATAATGAAAAGCCTCGTAATCGAGTTTCTGAACAGGACATGCGTCGTATAAGTATGCCTACGTTAATGATGATGATTACCTTCAAACGACCACTTTCCTTAATGTTGGAAAGACGGCAGCATATAGGAATCGTCCAATGATTCCAGTAAACTAGACTTGGATGGGGGAGCAGATAATGCTTGACAAAGAGATGATTTTAAAAATGCCTCGTAAACGAGTTTCTGAACAGGATATGTAGTGTACATTTATGTCTACGTTAACGGTGATGATTACTGAGGTATGATATCATCAAATAAAAGGACAATTTCTCCAGCAAAAACATGCACATCTATAAGAATAATCCTCGCATAAGAATTATCCTGAAAGTAAGAATGGCTACCTAAAGACAGCTCAGCAAGCCAGGGACGCTTACCTCCCTGCAGCCCTAACGGCTGTGCTTAGCTTTCATATATCCTACCTAAAGACAGCTCAGCAAGCCAGGGACGCTTACCTCCCTGCCGCCCTAACGGCTGTGCTTAGCTTTCATAAATCCTGCCTAAAGACAGCTCAGCAAGCCAGGGACGCTTACCTCCCTGCCGCCCTAACGGCTGTGCTTAGCTTTCATAAATCCTGCCTAAAGACAGCTCAGCAAGCCAGGGACGCTTACCTCCCTGCAGCCCTAACGGCTGTGCTTGGCTTTCATAAATCCTGCCTAAAGACAGCTCAGCAAGCCAGGGACGCTTACCTCCCTGCCGCCCTAACGGCTGTGCTTAGCTTTCATAAATCCTGCCTAAAGACAGCTCAGCAAGCCAGGGACGCTTACCTCCCTGCAGCCCTAATGGATGTGCTTGGCTTTCATAAATCCTATCTCATGACATCTCAGCAGGGCATGAACGCTAACCTCTCTGCAATCAGAATGGCTGTAATATCAATATGTAGGTAAGATGAAAAAACCCAACTTTTGTAATACGAAATTTTAGGAATTTTTCATTTTTCACCAAATTTTAGGAAAATTTTAGGAATTTTAGGAGAGTTTTGAAATTTTAGGAATTTTAGGAGTAATCACACCCCTGTACATGGCATTGAAAACTTTTGCGCCTTCGGCATCCTCAAAGATTAATGACGCGTTAGCCAGACTTGTTTGTGAGTCGGAGAACAACACCTCAACATTAAATCCATCTGTTTTCTGTGAATTTACTCCTACTGTGAAAGAAGTTTAGTCAAAATGTATGCTGAACAGTGAGTGGTATGAGAATTAAATAAGACAGAAGATTCGTGGCGAAAATAACTTCATGTGAGAATATATACCTTTGATACATTACTCCATACAGATGAAAGCAAAATTAAGCACAATACTTGACACTTATGAATGATGTTGACGCAGATATAGGACTAAACAGGACATAATTAGACAAAGTCGAAGAATAAGACTAAACAGAACATAATTAGACAAAGTCGAAGAATACAACTAGACAGTACACAATTAGACAAAGTCGAATAACAGGACAAAACAGGACATAATTAGACAAAGTCGAATAACAGGACAAAACAGGACATACTTAGACAAAGTCGAAGAATACGACGAAACAGGACACAATTAGACAAAGTCGAAGAATAAGACTGAACAGGTCATAAGTAGACAAAATCGAAGAATAAGACTAAACAAGACACAATTATACAAAGTCGAATATTAAGACAAAACAAGACATAAGTAGACAAAGTCGAAGAATAAGACTAAACAGGACATAATTAGACAAAGTCGAATAACAGGACTAAACAGAACATAATTAGACAAAGTCGAATAACAGGACAAAACAGAACATAATTAGACAAGTCGAATAACAGGACAAAACAGGACATAATTAGACAAAGTCGAATAACAGGACAAAACTGGACATAATTAGACAAAGTCGAAGAATAAGACTAAACAGGACAGAATTAGACGAAGTCGAAGAATAAGACTAAACAAGACACAATTATACAAAGTCGAATATTAAGACAAAACAGTACATAATTAGACAAAGTCAAAGAATATGAATAAACAGGACAAATGCTCTCATAGTTTATGTTCGCAAAAGCTCAGGTGGTGTTGTACGTGTGGCAAGTATCAAGACAGTGAAAAGAACAATGAACAGTTCAGTTTCAAAGCTGCACCTCTTATTCCTCTCGTAGACTTCGGTTGAAGGTTGTGCTGCAACTTCCCGGTGAGCGGAATGCATGGTCCTGATTGCATGTTAGTTCTATTCGGATTGTATCTCATTTTCCCAATGTACCTTCATGTGTACCGAGTGTTTCATTATTCAATATCAAATTCCTAATCTCTATGTCGCTTGATTTGACTGGCAGCGATTAGGAGTGGTCATGAGTCATGCCTTTTTGCCATGGACGTGTTGTAGATATATGTCTTGTGTCTCATGCATGACATGACTCTTAATAGAATTGTAGTTTTGATGTCTGGCAACTTGATTGATAATACCTGGGTGCAGGAAGAACATATAGTTGTGCTACATAGTTGAGAAAGTTCATTATGAGGCAATAGTTTCCAAAATTTTAAGATATTCTCAATAAAGACGTTGATTTCGATTCCAATTGGTGTTTGATGACGGCTGATTCCAGAACGAAATAAATGTTGACTGAGATAAAAGTATGTGGCTGAATTATCAAAATATTTAGATTTCGCAAGCACATTTGCCCATCTGATACCCACGCTACAAGACAAACAAATACATGCAAAAAAGTGAGAATGGATAGATTCTAATAACTAATAACTGTTTTCATTACAACACCAAATCATAATCAACATTATCTCCGAGAAAACTACAAATACAGTGATAAAATCATGCAAAAATATACATGAAAGTTCCCCAATTCATCTCATAAGTATGTCACACTATGACCTTCCCGCATCACTGTTTTAATAAGATATGAGTTGCTAACATGTTTTCTATCATTTGACGAACTATTTATCGAAGGAAAACTGTTGAACGTCCACTAGAGTCTACCGATTCACTACAGACCTGCAGCAAAACTCAGACATGACTGGTCTTCGGCACTGCTTAACCTTTGTCCATCAACTGATGAGCTACCAAATTCTTTGGTTGGTTAAAAGACTTTCCAAACAATTCACAAATGAGCGGCCTGTCACCTGTATGTAATCGCCGATGCCTTATCAAGGCACTTGATCGGCTGAAAGACTCCCCACACGACTCACAAAGTAACGGTCTCTCACCTGTGTGTATCCGCCGATGAGTTTTAAACCACCTGCTTGGGTAAATGACTTTCCACACGTATCGCAGAGGAACGGCCTGTCGCCTGTGTGTGTTCGCCGATGCTCCGCCAAACTACCAGAATCCGAAAACGACTTCCCGCATGTCTAACAAATAAATGGCTTGTCTCCTGTGTGAATTCGCCAATGCCGTGTCAAACTACTTGAATCGGTGAAAGACTTTCCGCACGAATCACAAATAAACGGTCTGTCACCAGTGTGTATTCGACGATGCTTTATCAAGTCACCTAAACTAACAAATGACTTGCAGCAGGACTCACAAATGAACGGTCTGTCAACTGTGTATTCGCCGATGACTTTTTAAAGCAGTAAATTACTTCCCGCACGTTTCATAAATGAACGGCCTGTCACCTGCGTGTATTAGGCGATGCTTTATCAAGTTGCTTGAACTGCTAGCGGACATCTCGCGGAACTCACATTTCAATGTTCTGGCTTCGGACCTCTGGTATATTGCTCATGCCCGTGTGGACCTTAAACGACGAAAAAATATAACTTCTAAATGCAAATTAAATATCATCCTAATATAGGACACTTATGTTAGTCATAAGTCATTGATAATTGAAATTCTGATTTCTTTTCTTTTCCCTCTATTTCTCGCTTCTTCTTCTCACACTTCATAAGTCTCTGTTCCTCTTCCAAACACAATATGCATTTCCGATTAGTTTGTCTCTCAAGAAGTATAAAAGCCCTTTATGATGGACTTCTTCGTTGATTGTTTCTTTCCTGTCCATATCTTCATTATATCTTTCCCTTCATTTCGTCCTTGGGAATGTGGGTTAAGAAGCACTCTTTGACTGACTTACAAACTTCGAGAATACAGCTGGGCCTCCTGCCCAAAACATCCGCCATTTCCATTCAAAATATTTCATCGTCTCTGGTCTTGTGCCTCCAAGCTTCACCTGAAAATCATGCAGATCCTGAAGCTATGCAGCGGAGAGCCAGAGACACTAAAGAATTTCTTTGTTCAATTCGACAGCATTTCAACCGATCACATGCCTCCTGTCCTTTTGAAATTCCATTATGAAATTTGTGCAAGGCACTTAGTATCATCATCTAGCTGACCGTAATCGCAGGCATGTGCCGCTTCATCACTCACTTTCCCCCAGACTGGTTTGCTTGCGTTTGGACAGTCACTACCAAGCAATAGAAGACACGACAACTACAGTTTTGACTCTGCGATTGCATGGACAGTCTTCTCTGAAAAATCATCACTAATTGCGAGGCCCATGAGAAAAGTTCCCAATTGATCACTCAATGAAAAATGATCACATTTAAGAGTAGATAAAAGATGTACATATCAAACATTGAGTTAAACTACTATTTACATCAGTCATACAAAAAATAGCAAAAATAGGAATTTCATCGAAGGAATAGGAAGTAGGAAAAACGAGGGCGCTGGGAGGCCGGAATATCGTAGCAATCTATTCACTAGCTGTCGGTCAGTGCACTCCGTTGAACGTCCTTCATGATCTGTGATTTATCTACAAATATCAACACAACCCACTACTTTACTACATCAACTCATTCGCATCACTTTCGACTGCTGAACTAATTCTCCGCAATTCATTTCCCCGGGTTCATGGTCGCACACCATTTGCGTATAAAAACGCTTACGGACCTCAATGATCAACTACCAGTGCTTTCGTGACCATTCAAGACCATATATCATCGTCTTTGGATTGTGGAAGTGCTCTTGCAGTTCGTGTATTATATACTCAGTGACAAAAAGAATGAAACAAGTCCTGATATGAATACTTATGACTTAAACTTGGTTGTACTGTACGTTTGTTTGTTGTTTGTAAAAGGAGAACTCGAATGCTTTACTCAAAAACATTTAATTTGATACTCATGAATTTAACAACTTAAGTTAGAAACGGGTGTGACCACCGCGAGCATCCAAACAGGCATCGATGCGTGAGGGCATGGATGAACACAGTCGCTGGATGAATGCCAGGCCTAAGAGGTTCCACTGCTCGATCAGTCTGTCGGCCAACATCTTCAAAGACACTGGTGGGTGGTTGTACCTCTCCCTCACTCTGTGACCAAGTTCATCCCAGCAGTGCTCGATGGGGGAGAGGTCGGGAGAACGTGAGGGCCATTCCAAGGTTGGGATTCCACTGCTTGCTATCCTGTTAGAGACCACTGAAGCGCGATGGGGCCTTGCGTTGTAATCCTGAAAAATCAATTGATTCGATGTCACTGCTGGAACCACGACCGGTGTCACGATCTCGTCGGCATATCGCTGTCCTGTCAATGTTCCCTTCACTACGATTGCTGGTGTTTTTCCATTGTGCCAGATACCGGCCCAAACCATGACACTACCGCCGCCGTACCGGTCGTGTTCTTTGACGCAACATGGAGCAAATCGTTCACATGGCAAGCGATGAACACGGATCCGACCATCGTTGAAATCGAGAGTAAACCTCGATTCATCAGTACAGAGCACACGTTCCCACTGACTGTCACTCTACGACTGATGACCTTGACACCACGTCACTCGTCTCCTTCGATGTTCCAGGGTCAGCGGAATTCTCACAGCGGGTTGTGGAGACTGTATACCAGCTTCTCGCAATCTTCGATATGCAGTTCGAACGCTACAGGCAACGTTCCCAGCAACCTTCCAGTACACAATTAGCTTCGGGACGGACAGAAATCTGTTTCTTTTAGCAGCTAAAACTAAGCGTGCATCTGTCCACTTGGATGATACCCTTGGTCTTTCTAATCCTTTCTTCCTTTCCACATTTCCTTCTGCTTTCCAACGACACCACCACCTCCATACAACGACCCTTGAAATTTTCAATTCTTTCGCAACAATTGTAGAACTTTGCCCACAACGCATCATCCCAATTGCCATTCCTCTGGTAAAGTCATCGTGTGCCATTTCATAAGTAAAATCTGGTCAGCAGTAGGTGGTGATTCTGTTCAACTTCTAGCTGTTACTGTGATCAATATCAAATTTTGAAATTTGATGGTCCTATATCATTTCCCTTATCATATGGAGTTCAATGGTGATACATAGAAAGCGAGATATCATCTCAAACCATAGAAAAAAATGAAACAAACTTCCATTCAAGTCAATGATAGTTGGTTTCATTATTTATGTCAGTGAGTATATTTGGACATATCAAAAGGTTTCATTACCAATAGCATATCCGATTGAGCAAATTTTTGAATTCTACGGGACTTTATCATGAATTTCTCAAGTGGAAGCTGTCTAATCTTGCTTCTCGAGCGTAGTGTGTATAACTTAATGGGAGTTGCGGCCCATCGACCGGAATTACACGTTGCAAGGGTTAAATGCCAGCAAGGGGGTTAAATGCCATTTTTCACACTTAAGACAATTACGAAATTGAAGCAAGCCAACGATCACAATGAAGTTAGAGATTCTACTAGAGAATTAGTCAAATAAATTGTTACTGTTTTAATAGGTGCTGTAGATCAGTGAAAATCCGACAACAATTTTTAATGCAATTTATCCCTTTAAACATCAGTGTGGCCGACAATTTTGCGGAATTTTTAAGTTCGTGGTTATGTTAACTTTTGCAATATTCGACGATCTTGAATTTAATGATGTTTCCTAGTGCATATATCACAATAATTTGGACTGTGATTTCAACGGATTTGCTTTAAGGTGAGTTCTCTAATTCTACATGAAAAGTCAATGTACTCGTACAAGTCAATTGAGGTGCTGAATGTACTTCATAGTAATGGATTGGCTACAACATAGCCAAGAATTCGAAAGTGACCACTCCAAAATAGTGGTAAAATATTGTAACAAATAAAATGAACGGAAGAGCAATATCCTGGAACTACTGTGAACTACAAAATCCATTCTTCTTCTAGATGAATACTTCAGCCATTAATTGCCAGCCTATTTTTCTTCACTTCATGATGCGCATCGCCCTCGTCTTTGAAATTCAACATCTGCTGCTTTCAAATTGCTTGCTCAAGTTAGTTGCTTTCACTAACTTCCTATTTGCAAATCGAAAATTCACCACGGCATGGCTTCTACTGTAATTGCAATATTGCAAATCTCAACGTAAATGAGGCACAGTCATATGGTCGATAT
Organism: Prostheceraeus crozeri; assembly: GCA_907163375.1. Lineage (NCBI taxonomy): Eukaryota > Metazoa > Platyhelminthes > Polycladida > Euryleptidae > Prostheceraeus > Prostheceraeus crozeri. Next base: position 77,068 of record CAJQUW010013695.1, on the reverse strand, counting down.
TCCTGGCTGCCATTCACAGAAACACTGAGTAAACTTCATCGTGAAAATAGTGACTTTTCAACGATCGATAGAATAATAAATTCTATCATAGTAAACATCAAAAGTTATGCACACAAAATCATTCAATTGTCCAATGAATTCTACACGAAAGTTTCAGTATCTCGGTGAAGGTATACGATTCAATTATAAGCAAATTTTTAAAGCACTTTTACCATGTGATACCCATGTCAGCATGAAAGACAAATACATGCACAAAAGTGAAAACAATAGATTCAAATAATTGTTTTCATTACAAAACCAAATAATGATTTACACAATATCCGAGAAAACTACAACTTCAGTCATAAAATCACACAAAAAATATACATGCCCTACAAACCTATGTCTCATGATTATATCGGACTAACCGATTAGAATTTCAAAACTTCTAAGTACGAACAGAGTTGCAAACGCTTTCTCGAGTTCTTCATCACTTTCGAGACAATTTTCACAAATTCTTTATATACGTCCGCTACCGTCTACAGATTCACTATAGATATAAGCAAAACAGAGAGATAATTTGTCTTCGCCATTTCATCTCACTTGTGTACCCCTTAATGAGCAATAAAAATTTCTTGAAACTGTAAGCGACTTCCCGCACAATTCACAAATAAACAATGTCACTTGTGTGTATCCGCCGATGAGTTCTTAAAAATCCTGCTTGGGGTTAATCACTTTCCGCACGTTTCGCAAAGGAACGACTTGTCGCCTGTGTCTATTCGCCGATGAGTTACCAAATTACTTGAATCTGGAAACGACTTCCCACACGTCTCACAAATGAAAGGCCTGACTATTGTGTGAATTCGCCGATGCCTTGTCAAATTACTTGAATCTGGAAACGACTTCCCACACGTCTCACAAATGAAAGGCCTGTCACCTGTGTGTACCCGCGTCTTATTATCGCTGCTGCTTGAAGCTAATAATGATTTTCCACAACTCACACATGAACAACGGCTGTCCCTGTGTGTGTCGCTGATGATTTTTTCAAACTATGTGAAGCGCTAAAATGATTTCCCACACGTCTCACAAATGAACGGCCTGGCTCTTGTGTGAATTCGCCGATGCCTTATCAAAGTACTTGAATCGGTAAATGACTTTCCGCATGAATCACAAATGAACGGCTTGTCATCTGTGTGTATTCGACGATGCTTTATCAAGTCACTTGAACTGGCAAATGACTTGCCGCAAGACTCACATATGAACGGCCTGTCACCTGTGTGTATTCGCTGATGAATTTTCAAACTACTTGAAGCGGTAAATGATTTCCCGCACGTTTCACAATTGAACGGCCTGTCACCTGCGTGTACCCGCCGATGAGTTGTCAAACTACTTGCCTGGATAAATGACCTTCCGCACGTTTCACAAATGAACGGCCTGTCGTTTGTGTGCATCCGACGATGGTTCACCAAATGAGCTGAAGCTGCATAAGACTTCCCGCACAACTCACAAATAAACGGTCTGTCACCGGTGTCTATCCGTCGATGAGCTATCAAATTGCCAGAATCTGGAAACGACTTACCGCAGGACTCACAAATGAATGGCTGGCTGGCTGGATTACCCGACCCCGTCCCGCGGATAGGGGCGTGGCGGAACGCCACGGAGACCGAGGAGGCGGGCAACCCCCCACGGGCGATGCCAAAGATCAAAAGCAGAGCCCGAGGACCCGAAGATAGCCGCTCGGGTAGAAGAGAGGGAGGGACAAGAGCACAGTAAGTGGGGTACATCGTGGTTTACACCACAAACAGGGCAGTCAGGAGAAGTGGACCTGCCAATCCTGTGGAGATAGGAGTTGAGAAGAAGGCTGTGGCCGTTGCAACGAAGACGTGAGAGCTCACAACGGACAGCGCGAGGGAGGGACAGCTCCTCAGTTGCTACGCTAGGGACTTGTGAAGAAAGACGAACGAACGGAAGTTGAACAGGGAATGACGAATGAAGGACTTCAGAGAAGACAGACACTGAGGAGCTGCAGAGGGGAGAGAAGTGCCACTTTTGGCAAGCGCATCTGCAGTATCATTGCCACTGATGTTCGAGTGACCAGGAAGCCACTGCAATGACACTGAGATCGAGGAAGAGCAGAGGGACGACAAAGAGGACCAGACAGAGTGGACAGACGTGGACAAGAGGGGCGACGGGGGTGAAGAGAGCACGGTCAGAGCCGAGAGAGAGTCGGACAAGAGAAGAAGAGAGGAAAAGAGACATGAGGAGTGATGGGAAACGGACCAAGAGAGAGCATGCTGGATTGCAACCATTTCAGCTGTGAAGCTTGAACAGTGCGCACCAGCATGAAAGGAAAGAGAGAAAGTGGAAGAGCATGAAGAACAGTTTATGAAAACACCCGAGGCACCTGGTCCAAGTCGTCCAAGAACGGAGCCGTCAGTCCAGATGGTCAGGTCAGCAACGGGGAGGGAGGAAAGGTGGTCTCGGAATAAAAAGCGGTGCGAAGAGGGACTGGGTCGGAACGGGAGCAGGGGGAGGACAGGGCTAGGGACACGGAGAACAGAGGAGGGGACCACGGGGGAAGGGAGGGCAGGAGACCAGGGGCTCACGCGGAGAAGAAACAGGTGGAGAAAGTGGATGAGAAGTACAGAAGAAGCGCCACGAAGAGGAACGGACGCGCTTGGGGACAGAAAGGGTCGCTAGAGAGGGCAAGGGAAACGAGGGTGGGAGGCGAAGAGCGCGCTCATAAGAGTAGAGCGACTGAGCGGTGAGGGTCACGGAGAGGGGAGGAAGTCCAGCTTCCAACAAAAGAAGAGGAATAGGAGTGGTCAAACAGCAGCCAGTGATCGCACGGCACGCGGAGCGGTGGGTAGCTTCTAGGTGTTGAAGATGTTTAGCGTAAATGAAGGGGAACCAACCAGGGGAAGCATAAGTGAGGACGGGGAGAAGAAAGGTCTTGTAGAGAGAGGCAAGAGACTCTTTGGAAGGGCCCCAAGAAGCGGATGAAACAGCCCTGAGAGATCTTAAACGAGGGAAAAGAGTGGATCTCAGGGCAGAGCTATGGGGGAAGAAGGAAAGTGTTCGGTCTAAAGTTACTCCGAGGAACTTGGGGGAAGCGTTGAATGAGAGGGGGCGGCCCAAAAGAGACAGGGAGGGCTGAACGGAAGCTTCACGGGTGGCGGTGCTGAAGAAGGAGACTTCGCATTTAGCGGGATTTAGAGGAAGCTGCCACTTTAAAGACCAAGCCTCGAGCTCAGACAGAGCTTCTTGGACGGCGGCAGTGTCGAGGTGAATGTGAGGAGAAGACGCCCAAATAGCAAGATCGTCTGCATAAAGTGAAAAGCGGACTGAGGGAGGGAGCACGGAAGAAACGTCGTTAATGAAGAGGTTGAAGAGGACTGGGCCGAGCACTGACCCTTGAGGGACTCCCCATCGAACTCGGAAAGAGTTACTGGAAGAGTTTCGAAAGGCCACTTGTGCACGACGGTCCGATAAGAAAGACTGGGTCCAGCGAACAAAGCAAGGAGGCAGGCCAGAGGCCAGAAGCTTGTGGTAGAGATCTGAATGCCAGACCGAGTCGAAGGCACGAGAGAAATCAACGGTGGCTAACACAGTCCTTGCACAAGGCTTGGAGTTGTGAAAGCCATCGGAGATTGACTGAGTAAGAAGAACTATCTGGTCAGTGGTAGAACGGCCTGAGCGAAAACCGGCCTGAAGAGGGGTCAGAAGATCCTTAGATTCGAGGAGAAAAGACAGACGGGCTAGCACGAGACGCTCAAAGAGTTTCGAGATACAAGATGTAAGGCAGATAGGACGAAACGAAGACGGAGCGTCTGTGGGTTTGCCAGATTTGTGCACCGGGTAGATGGTGGAAGATTTCCAGGCGGAGGGAAAGGAGTGGGTGGACCAAGAGAGGTTGAAGATAAACAAAAGAAAAGCAAGGGCAGAAGGAGGAAGATTTTGGAGGAGAGGGTACGAGACGTGGTCAGGAGGAGAGAGAACTAATAGCTGTGGTGAGCTCCGACAGGCTAAAAGGAGAGCAAAAGGATGGGCAGGTACAGGTAGAGGAGCGGAGCTCACGAAGGAAGCGGCGGTTTTCAGGACGGCGATTAGAAGGAAGGGATCTAGAGAAGTGGCTCTTGAGAAAAGAAGCGTAACGGGTGGCTGTAGCCTTAGCAGAGCTACACCCGGGAAAGGTTGGATCAGAACTGGAGGATTTGGGAGTACCAGCTACTGAGCGGAGGAGGGAGAAGACCTTACGGGGGTTGGAGGAAAGGCGAAGATTGGACGCTGTCCGTTGCCAAGCATCAGCTTTCGCTTTAGCAATGGCTCTGGAGGCGGAACGGGATGCAGAAACATAAGCCTGACGATCCGCTTCACTTCGATGGGCCCGTCTGAATGCCTTGCGGCGAGCATGGACGAGCTGATTTAGTTCCGCGGACCACCAAGCTTTCGGGGACTGGCGGGTACGACCGAAAGGAATTGAAGATTTTGCCGCTTCGAGGATGATAGAGGAGAAAGAAGCAGCGGCTTTAGTAAGAGTAAGAGAAGAGTACGAGTCAGAGTCGGGACAATGAGAAGTTACATGAGTCCTGTAGTCATCCCAGCGAGCCTTTTTAAAGTTGTAAGAGGGTTTGCGCTCGTTGGGAGAATAGTGTGGGGAGAAAGGTATCTTAATAGAGATGGGGAGGTGGTCAGATCCAAGATCAGGAAGGACGGACCAGCCACATCTAGGAGCAAGAGACGAAGGTACCAGACTGAGGTCTGGGGAGGTACGCCATCCAGAAGACTGCTGCAAGAGAGTGGGAGTATCAGGGTCATTAAGTGATTCAAGATCTGAAGCGAGAAGCCAGGAGTAGATTTCGGAGCCGAGAGAGTTAGGATGGCCCCGAGAATCCCAGGAGGGGTGGTGTGCATTAAGATCCCCAAAGATGAAGGTGGACGGGGAAGAGGGGAATGAGGAAGGAGAGAAGGTACGGCGCGAGCGGGCCTCGGTAGGGGTGGAGCTAGCTGGGGGGACGTAGGCATTAAGTAAAGAGATAGTGTTGGAGCGGAGGTGTACGTGAATGCCAAGGAAGCTACAATGAGAATTAGACGAAGCGAGCGAGGGGATGGACCAAGGAGAATGTGCAAGACCATCCCGGACCAGAGTCATCACGCCTCCACCACTGCCGCGGCGGGGCTGAACCGTCCGATCCTGGCGGTAGCACTTATATCCAGGAATACGAAAAGTAGTGGATGGGAGAAGTTTCGTTTCCTGGATAAGAATGATGTCGTAAGGATTTGAAGATAGAAAGTGAGTGAGCTCCAAGCGGCGGGCCCGCACTCCGTTTGCGTTCCACTGAAGGATCTTGAGCTCGTTGGTTGAAGATCGGGGGGAAGAGCGAATAGGACGGAGGGGTCTTACGGGTGAAGGTGGGCTGGGCGAGGGAGGACATGGCAAAGAAAAGGCTGAGGAAGGGTAAGGAGCGGGAGGAGGAGGTGGGGGAGGCAAGACAGAGGAGGAGACAGGGGGGAGGGCAGACGCAGGGAGACGGGACAGAACAACCCGAGGCTGCATGGAAGAGGGAGCAGCAGTCACGGGGATAGGGCTCGGAGCGGGCGGGGAAGGAGAGGACGGAAGGTGGAGACGGGACAAAACAACACGAGGCTGCATGGAAGAGGGCTGGGAGCGGGCGGGGAAGGAGTGGGCGGAAGGTGGAGACGGGAGAGGACGACACGAGGCTACAGGGACGAGAGAGAGGCAGCCGAGGGATGGAGACAGGCACAGGGGGTGCGGGGCGACGGGAGGGAGGAGGCCGGCCAGCGGCGACTGAGGACGAGCGGTTGGGAGGAGAGGGGAGGCGAGAGAGGACAACGCGGGGTTGCAGGGAAGAAGCCAAAGGGACCGAGGATTGGACGGAAACGGTGGATTGGGCGCGGGAGAGGGAGGAAGAGCGGTCTGAGGTAGAAACAGTTGGGGATGGAGAAGGAAAACGAAAGTATGTAGGAGAGCAGGTGGGACAGACCCATTGGTGACGCCTGGGGAGGGCGTTGAAGGCGCGGGAGGTAAGAGAGGAACAGCGAAGATGAATCCAAAGTTTACATGCCGAGCACTGAGCAGAACGGCCGGTGTAGCCAACGCTTCTCTGACAGACTCCGCATGGGTACCTAGCAGGGTGGCGAGGTGAAGGACCAGGATTGGGATGGATTCCTGCCATGAGGAGCAGGAGAAGAATGAGTAGACGAGGGAGAGGAGATGAAAGAAAGTGGCCGTAAAGATATATACAGAAGAAGACAACTATTTCTCCACGACCAATGGAGAAATAGCGTGGCAAAAACCCGAAGGAGGCAGCGCGCCAACAGACGGCCACTCGGGAAAGCGTCCCCCATTTCGACCCGATCCGAGGAACGGGGCGGGTACCACCACAAGGAGGCGGAAGGACATTGGTACCGACATTGGTACACAATGGCTTGTCGCCTGTGTGTATACGCCGATGTCGTGATAAATTGCCTCCTTGAGTAAATGATTTCCCGCACGTTTCACAATTGAACGGTCTGGCTCCTGTGTGCAATCGCCGATGCCTTATCAGATTACTTGAATCTAGAAACGACTGCCCGCACGACTCACACATGAACGGCCTGTCACCTGTGTGTTCGCCGGTGAGTTTTCAAACGATTTGAAATAGCAAATGACTTTCCGCACGACTCACAAATGAACGGCCTGTCGCCTGTGTGTATACGTCGATGTCTCGATAAACTACTTGCTAGGGTAAATGACTTCGCGCACCATTCACATATGAACGGCCTCTCTCCTGTGTGTATTCGCCGATGGTTTATCAAGTTACTAGAAGTGGTAAAGAACTTGTCACACGACTCACATTTGAATGTTCTGGCTTCAATTTTGACTTCTGATATATTGCTCATCCCCGTGTGGACCTGAAACGACGAAAACATACAACGCTTGAACGCCAATTAAGCATTATCTTAATAAACGGAGATGTCAGTCATCGATGTAACTGAAACTCTGATTCTGTCAAAATTCTTAGATATCTGACTTGAAGAAATTTATTTGGTCTCATCACTGAGGATCGATGAATAAAATGCTGTATTTCGTTATACTCCTGAATCACAAAATTGATCGATTGGCCCTCATCCCCCAATCTCCGATTGGTCAACAATTGTGCGGATTTTAGACGTTACTAGATATGTTGACCTTTGCAACATTCGACGACTTTGAAAATAAAGACTTTTCCTAGTTTTACATAATTACATACATCATGTATCACAGTACTCTGGACAGTTGATTCGTAAATTTATGCTTTAAGGACAATTGTCTAATTCTACATGAAAAGTCAACGTGGATGTCAATTAAGGTGTTGAATGTACTTCATGGTAATTAGGGTGGCTGTAAGACAGTCATGCACTTGAAAGTGCACACTCCAAAATAGTGGAATGTGTGTGCAACACTATTGAAAATGTTGTTTTGTGAGCTCTAAAAAGAATTCTAACATGAGTCGATTAACGAAGCAACTACGAGTTTGGTAGATTTTCTACTGTCTTTGTGATGGAATACATACTGCGCGGTTCGAAGAAAAAGGCTGAAAATGGGGCAGCTGCCGTGGAATGCAAGCTGTGGTTCACTCGGCCATTAGCGACATCAGTCTCTGAGACCTCTCAATCAGTCTCTGCATGACTCGTAAAGAGACAGTTCTGACGGTCAGACAGTTCTGATCAATGAAGTAGATCGATTGTTTGGTGACCGAATTCTTATCAACATTCAGTCCACAAAGTTTAAAGACTACTGGCCTGTGCAAAACGTTTGAGGAATCATCATAGAGATGTTGACTCATCAGGAATTTGATCGCTTGACCTCACTGAAAGCAGATATCAAAGGCATTTGACGAAGTATCAGTCAAGGGACATGCCAATCCATCATTTCAAACATCCCAAAAATATGCAAAATTTGTAGCGAAGCATTGAGATAGGTCTAATTCAGTGGTACACAACGAGGAGGCCGTGTCGCAATTTGTGAAATTGGCGGGCATATAATGGTGCATTATATACCCTCCAATGCCGGGCAATAACGCATTTCAATCATTTGTATGACCTCCAAAGCCATCGAGAGTGAAATACAATGACAGTTATATAGTTTTGCTTCAACAAAAGGATTCGCAATAGCCTTGATTGCACTCAATGTATTCATTGTGCAGTAGTTATATCAGATTCATCCCTATGACTATCAAAACTTTCGAATCACCGTGATAAGATGCACCAAGAAAGACAGGATGATTCTGTTACTGCTGTATCTGTCAAACGGCCACGATTTGACCGCGATGCAACGCTTCCTAACTTAAGATTCCGTCCGGAAGAAAAACGCACTCTTCAATCCAGCATCGAAGTGACATGCCATATAGCAATACAAAAGAAGCCACATAATATCGCCCAGACCCTGATCAAACCATGTGCGGAACAGATGATTATCTTGCCGCGGAACGCAGCGAGAGATCTGGAGCGCACTTGGTAATAACACTTGAAAGTCAATTCGTGATTTCATCTAAATTACAGAAATGGCTCATGCTGATACTAATTCATCGTGCACAAACATGAATAGCAACGAAGCTAACAATTCGCCCACAGCAACTAACGGAATCTGCAAAAACGCAAGTATCGGAGAACAATATTGATTTGAAATATGAACGGTGTGATTCCATCTTTCATGTGTCATGCATTGAACTGCCAGACTATGAAATAGTGAAATATTTTCCCCACAGTAAAGAAAGTATTATTGTAAAATATGTATATTCAAACTTCATTCAACAGACATACAAAACATACATGACTATACCAAAAAAAGTTATTTTCACACTTTTGTTTTTATATTTGAAATGGGTATGGGACAATCCTTACAGATGATGCAAGGTATTTTTCGGCGTTAACACTGATTATAGAAATAGGCCTACCTAACATAGCATAATAGTTGCCTGCAGTTAATGATGGCATCCTCAAAGACAGATTGCTCATCTTGTTTCTAGCGGTTGCTGTAACTTCATCGTCGAGATAAGACTCATATTATGGTTCATCAGGATGAAGTTTTTAGCATACTCCACCTTTAAGTGATCATTGGAAGGTTGCAACGTTGCAATTGCAATAGGTCCTACTTCTTTCTCTATCTTGTGCTCAAAATCAAATTTATTCAGACTTGAAATTGCTTTGGCCAGCTAACTCATAATTGACCAACATTGTTCGGAAAACCGATGTGATTGTAATTGTGTAATTAATTGCACCTTTGAAGTAATTGTAATTGTAATTGAAAAAAATTTTTGTAATAGTTCCAACCCTGCTATACAGCTTACTTCAAAGGCAAATTATCAAGATCATGCTCCATGCACGTCTACTAAAATATGCAACCAAGACCAAGCTTTGAATTGAATTGGAGATAGCCAATATTGAAAAATTTTGATTTTCTTTTCGTCTTCGTTGTTTTGTAATAAATAGCGAAAACGAAAATAAAATCAATATCTTTCAATATTGGCTCTTCGCAAATCAATTCAAAACATGACAAATGTCCAAGATAATCTATCTAAAACTAAGTACAAGCTTTACGATGCAAGGTTCTCATTGCCTTGGATCGTTGACACTACTTTCTCTTGTTGAATTTTATGTGGGCATTCCTCATTACTGACGCATTTGCCAGAAGTCACGAGTTCGTGAAGCACACGAGATAGGTCGATACCGCATAGCTCAGCACACAGAAGCTATGAAAATCAGTATGACTAAATTAATGTAAACGGTGTGAATTATTTACAAAATAGTGCATTAGGCCTACTCTTAGATCTCTTCTTCAATCTATAACTCAGAAAGTTTCAAGAGGCTACGTGAAAATAGGCTGTACATATCTGATCACATCAGTATCATGTTGATGTCTTTATCAGGCATATTTTCGAAAAAGTGAATGTCTGGATGCTCTGTACAAGGTAGACAATTTGAAAGACACGCGCACATTTTGTCTTTCGAAAGACATTTTTATAAATTCCCTAAGGCTATTGATCCGATTCCATATCGTGCCCTTGGTACTGCGTGCCGCAATTGATACTTTTCAATTCGCCGCTTTATTTCTCTTCATAACAACAAGGCTTTACGAAGCGACGCATCAATTAATTTATGAAGTCAACATGCTGTGTTCAGAACACACACGAGTCATTGATTCATTTTCTTTTAATGACAATCGAATGTTGTTTGAATAATGCCGAGTTCAACGGATTTCATAAAGTGTAGATAGAACTCGGTCAATTCGTGATTTCTGATGAACTGAGTATTCAACTTTTTTGAAGACGACTTTTTAGTGGAGACTTTTTGGCATCATTTTTCTCTTTTTTCATGTGCTTACAAATGGGCTGTCACTGTTTGAGAAGTTTCTCAATGGCAGGATATGGGCGGAGTCACCGGACGCTGCTATGATAGAGAAAAGGAACACAGGTAACATACTTTCATTCCTGCAAGACTCTCCAGTCATCACCTCCATCCGCATGTCAATTATCATTTGGGAGTCCGCTTACACCAAAGATCAAAAGATCTTCCACACCTATACCTAAGGCTTATGAACCGTGTGCAGCAAACCACTGCCAAGATCCATGAATCCTGGGAAAGTGGAATAATCTTTAAACGGTGATCAATTTCTCTGAATATTTTCATATTTCAGACATTTGACCAATCTCGCTAGCGTAAACAAACTTTCCACGGAGTTGTCTTGCGTCAGTTTGCTGTACATGGTATTGGCAACTTTTGCGCCTTCGGCATCCTCGAAGATTAATGACGCGTTACCCAGACTTGTTCATGAGTGGGAGACCAACACCTCAACATTAAATCCATCTGTTTTCTGTGAATTTACTCCTACTGTGAAAGAAGTTTAGTCAAAATGTATGCTGAACAGTGAGTGGTATGAGAATTAAATAAGACAGAAGATTCGTGGCGAAAATAACTTCATGTGAGAATATATACCTTTGATACATTACTCCATACAGATGAAAGCAAAATCAAGCCCAACACTTGAGACTTATGAATGATGTTGACGCATACATAGGACTAAACGGGACATAATTAGACGAAGATAAAGAATACAACTAGACAGTACACAATTAGACAAAGTCGAATAAAAGGACAAAACAGGACACAATTAGACAAAGTCGAAGAATACGACGAAACAGGACACAATTAGACAAAGTCGAAGAATAAGACTGAACAGGACATAATTAGACAAAGTCGAAGAATAAGACTAAACAAGACACAATTATACAAAGTCGAATATTAAGACAAAACAGGACATAAGCAGACAAAGTCGAAGAATATGAATAAACAGGACACAATTATACAAAGTCGAACAACAGGACTAAACAGAACATAATTAGACAAAGTCGAATAACAGGACGAAACAGAACATAATTAGACAAGTCGAATAACAGGACAAAACAGGACATAATTACACAAAGTCGAAGAATAAGACTAAACAGGACAGAATTAGAATCCTGAAATACAAATGCTCTCATAGTTTATGTTCGCAAAAGCGCAGGTGGTGTTGTACGTGTGGCAAGCCCCATTTTGTGGAAATCTCATTTTCCCAATGTACCTTCATGTGTACCGAGTGTTTCATTATTCAATATCAAATTCCTAATCTCTATGTCGATTGATTTGACTGGCAGCGATTAGGAGTGGTCATGAGTCATGCCTTTTTGCCATGGACGTGTTGTAGATATATTTTTTGTGTATCATGCATGACATGACTCTTAATAGAATTGTAGTTTTGATGTCTGGCAACTTGATTGATAATACCTGGGTGCAGGAAGAACATATAGTTGTGCTACATAGTTGAGAAAGTTCATTATGAGGCAATAGTTTCCAAAATTTTAAGATATTCTCAATAAAGACGTTGATTTCGATTCCAATTGGTGTTTGATGACGGCTGATTCCAGAACGAAATAAATGTTGACTGAGATAAAAGTATGTGGCTGAATTATCAAAATATTTAGATTTCGCAAGCACATTTGCCCATCTGATACCCACGCTACAAGACAAACAAATACATGCACAAAAGTGAAAATGAATAGATTCTAATAACTGTTTTCATTATAACACCAAATCATAATCAACATTATCTCCGAGAAAACTACAAATACAGTAATAAAATCATGCAAAAATATACATGAAAGTTCCCCAATTCATCTCATAAGTATGTCACACTATGAACTTCCCGCATCACTGTTTTAATAAGATATGAGTTGCTAACAAGTTTTCTATCATTTGACAAACTATTTATCAAAGGAAAACTGTTGAACGTCCACTAGAGTCTACCGATTCACTACAGACCTGCAGCAAAACTCAGACATGACTGGTCTTCGGCACTGTTTAACCTTTGTCCATCAACTGATGAGCTACCAAATTCTTTGGTTGGTTAAAAGACTTTCCAAACAATTCACAAATGAGCGGCCTGTCACCTGTATGTAATCGCCGATGCCTTATCAAGGCACTTGATCGGCTAAAAGACTCCCCACAGGACTCACAAAGGAACGGTTGTGGGCTGGCTGGTTTACCCGACCCCGTCCCGCGGATAGGAGCGTGGCGGAACGCCACGGAGACCGAGGAGGCGGGCAACCCCCCACGGGCGATGCCAAAGATCAAAAACAGAGCCCGAGAACCCGAAGATAGCCGCTCGGGTAGAAGAGAGGGAGGGACAAGAGCACAGTAAGTGGGGTACATCGTGATTTACACCACAAACAGGGCAGTCAGGAGAAGTGGACCTGCCAATCCTGTGAAGATAGGAGTTGAGAAGAAGGCTGTGGCCGTTGTAACGAAGACGTGAGAGCTCACAACGGACAGCGCGAGGGAGGGACAGCTCCTCAGTTGCTACGCTAGGGACTTGTGAAGAAAGACGAACGAACGGAAGTTGAACAGGGAATGACGAATGAAGGACTTCAGAGAAGACAGACACTGAGGAGCTGCAGAGGGGAGAGAAGTGCCACTTTTGGCAAGCGCATCTGCAGTATCATTGCCACTGATGTTCGAGTGACCAGGAAGCCACTGCAATGACACTGAGATCGAGGAAGAGCAGAGGGACGACAAAGAGGAGCAGACAGAGTGGACAGACGTGGACAAGAGAGGCGACGGGGGTGAAGAAAGCACGGTCAGAGCCGAGAGAGAGTCGGACAAGAGAAGAAGAGAGGAAAAGAGACACGAGGAGTGATGAGAAACGGACCAAGAGAGAGCATGCTGGATTGCAACCATTTCAGCTGTGAAGCTTGAACAGTGCGCACCAGCATGAAAGGAAAGAGAGAAAGTGGAAGAGCATGAAGAACAGTTTATGAAAGCACCCGAGCCACCTGGTCCAAGTCGTCCAAGAACGGAGCCTTCAGTCCAGATGGTCAGGTCAGCAACGGGGAGGGAGGAAAGGTGGTCTCGGACCAAAGCGGTGCGAAGAGGGACCGGGTCGGAACGGGAGCAGGGGGAGGACAGGGCTAGGGATGAGCGGTTGGGAGGAGAGGGGAGGCGAGAGAGGACAACGCGGGGTTGCAGAGAAGAGGCCAAAGGGACCGAGGATTGGACGGAAACGGTGGATTGTGCGCGGGAGAGGGAGGAAGAGCGGTCTGAGGTAGAAACAGCTCGGGATGGAGAAGGAAAACGAAAGTATGTAGGAGAGCAGGTGGGACAGACCCATTGGTGACGCCTGGGGAGGGCGTTGAAGGCCCGGGAGGTAAGAGAGGAACAGCGAAGATGAATCCAAAGTTTACATGCCGAGCACTGAGCAGAACGGCCGGTGTAGCCAACGCTTCTCTCACAGACTCCGCATGGGTACCTAGCAGGGTGGCGAGGTGAAGTACCAGGATTGGGATGGATTCCTGCCATGAGGAGCAGGAGAAGAATGAGTAGACGAGGGAGAGGAGATGAAAGAAAGTGGCCGTAAAGATATATACAGAAGAAGACAACTATTTCTCCACGACCAATGGAGAAATAGCGTGGCAAAAACCCGAAGGAGGCAGCGCGCCAACAGACGGCCACTCGGGAAAGCGTCCCCCATTTCGACCCGATCCGAGGAACGGGGCGGGTACCACCACAAGGAGGCGGAAGGACATTGGTACCTGTCCTAAGGACAACGGTCTCTCACCTGTGTGTATCCGCCGATGAGTTTTAAACTATCTGATTGGGTAAATGACTTTCCACACGTTTCGCAGAGGAACGGCCTGTCGCCTGTGTGTGTTCGCCGATGCTCCGCCAAACTACCAGAATCCGAAAACGACTTCCCGCATGTCTAACAAATAAATGGCTTGTCTCCTGTGTGAATTCGCCGATGCCTTGTCAAACTACTTGAATCGGTGAAAGACTTTCCGCACGAATCACAAATAAACGGTCTGTCACCAGTGTGTATTCGACGATGCTTTATCAAGTCACCTGAACTAACAAATGACTTGCAGCAGGACTCACAAATGAACGGTCTGTCAACTGTGTGTATTCGCCGATGACTTTTTAAAGCAGTAAATGACTTCCCGCACGTTTCACAAATGAACGACCTGTCACCTGCGTGTATTCGCCGATGCCTTATCAAGTTGCTTAAACTGCTAACGGACTTCTCGCGGAACTCACATTTGAATGTTCTGGCTTCGCTTTTGACCTCTGGTATATTGCTCATGCCCGTGTGGACCTGAAACGACGAAAACATATAACTTCTAAATGCAAATTAAATATCATCCTAATATAGGAAACTTACGTTAGTCATAAGTCATTCATAATTGAAATTCTGATTCTGTCAGAATTTTTCATATTTATTTTACCTAACCAGAAGAAATACATTTGGTTTCATAACTGATGATCGTTGAATACAATGCAATACTCTTGACCAACCGACTATTACTCATAAATGCATGTGGATACATTTTGCAGACACTTCTGTCTAACGGAATTCCCCGTTGCATTCATAGCACGTTGGCATAGTCTTAAATGACATTTTTCACACTTAAGATTCAATTATGAAATTGATTCAAGCCAACGATCACAATGAAGTTAGAGATTCTACTAGAGAATGAGTCAGACAAATTGCTACTGTTGTAATTAAGTGCTGTAGATCAGTGAAAATCCAACAACAATTTTTAATGCAATGTATCCCTTTAAACACCAGTGTGGCCAACAATTTTGCGGACCTTGTAAGTTCATGGTTATGTTAACTTTTGCAATATTCGACGATCTTGAATTTAATGATGTTTCCTAGTGCATGTATCACAATAATTTGGACTGTGATTTCAACATTTTTGGTTTAAGGCGAGTTCTTTGATTCTACATGAAAAGTCAATGTCCTCGTACAAGTCAATTGAGGTGCCGAATGCACTTCATGGTAATGGATTGGCTATCCAAGAATTCGAAAGTGACCACTACAAAATAGTGTTGAAATATTGCAACAAATAAAATGAACGGAAGAGCAATATCCTGGAACTACTGTGAATTACAAAATCCATTCCTCTTCTGGATGAATGCTTCAGGCATTACCTGTCAGCTTAATTTTCTACATTTCATGATGCGCATCGCCATCGTCTTTGAAATTCAACATCTGCTGCTTTCAAATTGCTCGTCATCGTCTCAGACATGGTCTACACCTTTGAGTTGCATCATTCTATTTGAATGTATTCTGCAACTTCTCCGCAGCCTCCAGAAGCAACGTATTTGCATACAAAATCGTTTGGGTGCTAACCTCTTCTTTCTCCAATCTCGCATCCTTTTCTTTCAATTTCTACCGTTTCTTCGATATTTACTTGAATCCAAGGCCTTCCAAACATAGCATTTTTTCGCATTCCTTCCTTTTCTTTTCCCTCTATTTCTCGCTTCTTCTTCTCACACTTCATAAGTCTCTGTTCATCTTCCAAACACAATATGCATTTCCGATTAGTTTGTTTCTCAAGAAGTATAAAAGCCCTTTATGATGGACTTTTCGTTGATTGTTTCTTTCCTGTCCATATCTTCATTATATCTTTCCCTTCATTTCGTCCTTGGGAATGTGGATTGATCTTGCCCAAAAACCGCCATCTCCATTCAAAACATTTCATCGTCTCTGGTCTTGTGCCTCCAAGCTTCACCTGAAAATCATGCAGATCCAGAAGCTTTGCAGCGGAGAGCCGGAGACACTAAAGAATTTCTTTGTTCAATTCGACAGCATTTCAACCGATCACATGCCTCCGGTCCTTTTGAAATTCCATTATGAAATGTGTGCAAGGCACTAGTATCATCATCTAGCTGACCGTAATCGCAGGCATGTGCCGCTTCATCACTCACTTTTCCCCACAGACTGGTTTGCTTGCGTTTGGACAGTCACTACCAAGCAATAGAAGACACGACAACTACAGTTTTGACTCTGCGATTGCACGGACAGTCTTCTCTGAAAAATCATCACTAATTGCAATGCCCATGAGAAAAGTTCCCAATGAAAAATGATCACATTTAAGAGTAGATAAGTAGTATAAGATAAGAGTAGTGTGACATGCTCAACACAAAATGTGATATATGTACTTACCTGCATGGGATGCAATCAATTTTACATTGGAGAAACAGGCAACACACTACGCGAACGTACTCGAATCCATAAAGAGCAAATTTGTCACCCGCAATACAGGAAAATACGCGTTAGTGGACATATTTGATACGTGTGGAAAAAGAAAATTTAAAATCTTTCCATTCTACAAAGTAAGGTGTGATGACAGCATACTTCGACGTTGTAAAGAACATTGAATAACCTGTGACTAACTTACCATGATCCTCCTTATCATTTGATATCTACATGCATGTATGTATACCGTCTCCAAACTATGAAACTTTGATAACCACTTACATGTACATATACAGGGTGGCACACGTAAACCACCGGATTTTAAACTTTTATTACTCCTCAAATATTCATCCGATCGTCATGAAATTTCGACTCATACTAGTTTGGAGTATAGGATTTATTATCATTATGCCTGTTGTACTGAGAATTGTCAGAAAATTCTGATTATATTGACCGAATGACATGTAGTAAAATTGACATACCAACAATGTATCTTAACATGTAAAATTTAATGATAAGCTTTTCCTATTATTCCCCCCCGTCTTTATCAATAATGACCAAATCAAATTAAGTAAATGTCATAGAAAACATTAATTAAATGAAAAACATAAGAAAAAAGTGTTAGTAGTCATCGAACTTCAACGTGTCCTCCTCCTGCACAAAAGTGAAAACAATAGATTCAAATAATTGTTTTCATTACAAAACCAAATAATGATTTACACAATATCCGAGAAAACTACAACTTCAGTCATAAAATCACACAAATAATATACATGCCCTACAAACCTATGTCTCATGATTATATCGGACTAACCGATTAGAATTTCAAAACTTCTAAGTACGAACAGAGTTGCAAACGCTTTCTCGAGTTCTTCATCACTTTCGAGACAATTTTCACAAATTCTTTATATACGTCCGCTACCGTCTACCGATTCACTATAGATATAAGCAAAACAGAGAGATAATTTGTCTTCGCCATTTCATCTCACGTGTGTACCCCCTGATGAGGAATAAAAATTTCTTGAAACAGTAAGCGACTTCCCGCACAATTCACAAATAAAGAATCTGTCACCTGTGTGTATCCGCCGATGAGTTCTTAAAAATCCTGCTTGGGTGAATCACTTTCCGCACGTTTCGCAAAGGAACGACTTGGCGCCTGTGTCTATTCGCCGATGAGTTACCAAATTACTTGAATCTGGAAACGACTTCCCACACGTCTCACAAATGAAATGCCTGACTCTTCTGTGAATTCGCCGATGCCTTGCCAAACTACTTGAATCGGCAAATGACTTTCCGCATGAATCACAAATGAACGGCCTGTCACCTGTGTGTATTCGACGATGCTTTGTCAAGTCACTTGTACTGGCAGATGACTTGCCGCAAAACTCACAAATGAACGGTCTGTCACCTGTGTGTATTCGCTGATGAAGTTTCAATTTACTTGAATCGGTAAATGATTTCCCACACATCTCACAAATGAAAGGCCTGACTCCTGTGTGTATTCGCTGATGAATTTTCAATCTACTTGAATCGGTATATGACTTTCCGCATGAATCACAAATAAACGGCCTGTCGTTTGTGTGCATCCGACGATGCATTATCAAGCCACTTGAACGGGCAAATGACTTGCCGCACAACTCACAAATGAACGGCCTTGTGTGTATTCGCCGGTGAGTTTTCAAACGACTTGGAATGGCAAATGACTTTCCGCACGACTCACAAATGAACGGCCTGTCTCCTGTGTGTATACGTCGATGTATCGATAAACTACTTGCTAGGGTAAATGACTTCGCGCACCATTCACATATGAACGGTCCATCTCCTTTGTGTATTCGCCGATGGTTTATCAAGTTACTAGAAGTGCTAAAGAACTTGTCACACGACTCACATTTGAATGTTCTGGCTTCGCTTTTGACTTCTGATATATTGCTCATCCCCGTGTGGACCTGAAACGACGAAAACATACAACGCTTGAACGCCAATTAAGCATTATCTTAATAAACGGAGATGTCAGTCATCGATGTAACTGAAACTCTGATTCTGTCAAAATTCTTAGATATCTGACTTGAAGAAATTTATTTGGTCTCAACACTGAGGATCGATGAATACAATGCTGTATTTCGTTATACTCCTGAATCACAAAATTGACCGATTGGCCCTCATCCCCCAATCTCCGATTGGTCAACAATTATGCGGATTTTAGACGTTACTAGATATGCTGACCTTTGCAACATTCAACGACTTTGAAAATAAAGACTTTTCCTAGTTTTACATAGTTACATACATCATGTATCACAGTACTCTGGACAGTTGATTCGTAAATTTATGCTTTAAGGACAATTGTCTAATTCTACATGAAAAGTCAACGTGGATGTCAATTAAGGCGTTGGATGTACTTCATGGTAATTAGGGTGGCTGTAAGACAGTCATGCACTGGAAAGTGCACACTCCAAAATAGTGGAATGTGTGTGCAACACTATTGAAAATGTTGTTTTGTGAGCTCTAAAAAGAATTCTAACATGAGTCGACTAACGAAACAACTACGAGTCTGGTAGATTTTCTACTGTCTTTGTGATAGAATACATACTGCGCGGTTCGACGAAAAAGGCTGAAAATGGGGCAGCTGCCGTGGAATGCAAGCTGTGGTTCACTCGGCCATTAGCGACATCAGTCTCTGAGACCTCTCAATCAGTCTCTGCATGACTCGTAAAGAGACAGTTCTGACGGTCAGACAGTTCTGATCAATGAAGTAGATCGATTGTTTGGTGACCGAATTCTTATCAACATTCAGTCCACAAAGTTTAAAGACTACTGGTCTGTACAAAACGTTTGAGGAATCATCATGGAGATGTTGACTCATCAGGAATTTGATCACTTGACCTCACTGAAAGCAGATATCAGAGGCATTTGACGAAGCATCAGTCAAGGGACATGCCAATCCATCATTTCAAACATCCCAAAAATATGCGAAATTTGTAGCGAAGCATTGAGATAGGTCTAATTCAGTGGTACACAACAAGGAGGCCGTGTCGCAATTTGTGAAATTGGCGGGCATATAATGGTGCATTATATACCCTCCAAAGCCGGGCAATAACGCATTTCAATCATTTCTATGACCTCCAAAGACATCGAGAGTGAAATACAATGACAGTTATGTAGTTTGGCTTCAACAAAAGGATTCGCAATAGCCTTGATTGCACTCAATGTATTCATTGTGCAGTCGTTATATCAGATTCATTCCTACGACTATCAAAACTTTCGAATCACCGTGATAAGATGCACCAAGAAAGACAGGATGATTCTGTTACTGCTGTATCTGTGAAATGGGCACGATTTGACCGCGATGCAACGCTTCCTAACTTAAGATTCCGTCCGGAAGAAAAACGCACTCTTCAATCCAGCATCGAAGTGACATGCCATATAGCAATACACAAAGAAGCCACATAATATCGCCGAGACCCTGATCAAACCATGTGCGGAACAGATGATTATCTTGCCGCGGAACGCACCGAGAGGTCTGAAGCGCACTTGGTAATAACACTTGAAAGTCAATTCGTGATTTCATCTAAATTACAGAAATGGCTCATGCTGATACTAATTCATCGTGCAGAAACATAAATAGTAACGAAGCTAACAATTCGCCCACAGCAACTAACGGAATCTGCAAAAACGCAAGTATCGGAGAACAATATTGATTTGAAATATGAACGGTGTGATTCCATCTTTCATGTGCCATGCATTGAACTGCCAGACTATGAAATAGTGATAAATTTTCCCCATAGTAAAAGAAAGTACATTTGTAAAATATGTATATTCAAACTTCATTCAACAGACATACAAAACATACATGACTATACCAAAAAAAAGAACACGAAACAGTCAAACATAAACACGCTCATCGAGAAAAGAAGAAATATCTAATTTGCAAGCAATGATCAACTGGCTAGAAATGGAATTACAAAAACAGCATCAAGAAATAAGAGAGATACGTGCAAGAATGAGAAGACATGAAAGCGAATTCAGAATGTTACGTCATGGAAATGAAAGTGACGATGAAAGCGAAACAGATGATGATGACAATTTGGAAGAAATTGTACATGGAAGACAATGGATGTGAGAAATAAAAACGATATCCGAAAATTTAAAAAGAATCGAAGCGGAAATAGAGAAAAACAGCACATTTAGAAGAACAATGCGGCAACAGCACTATGAAGCTATGTTGGAAGCGGCGGGAGCGGGTCAGGGAATGGGAGCATGATCGATGCCGGTCCGTATATTACAGCGGTATCAACCGTACTGTTAAGACCCGGTCAGGACAAGATGAGCATGGCCCGGTTGAGGACGGGGCACTCTTTGGTGCCGGGGGGGGGACACACCCCCTACCGGAAGAAGATAGAGTTGGAGGCTATTCATCGCGAGTTCAGCCATTCTTGCAACTCGCGAGGACCGCGAGAACTTCCTGGTCGACACCCAACGAAAACGCAATCATTCACTCTACACCTCCCAAACGACGGTATACCACTATACTTCCCATGCACTCTCACCCCACATTTACTGCAGTCAACACCATTCTGACCACATGGAATGAAAATACAGGACAACATTGAAAGCAAGCGAAGCTAGCAGCACATCACACGTACTGGTATAAACTACAACTCTCTCACAATAAAAAGCACTACTAACTCCATCGCAAGAAGCTTTGCTACTAGCAAGACGCGTCCAATGGCTGGTCGAATGGTTGGTGGAAGGTGGGAAGTGTGAAGGTGAGGAGAGCAGTAGACTAGTGGCAACAGAAAATTATGAGTGCTGGTGAAGTGGATGTGGCGCTGTTTAAGGACCGGTCGGTGGTTGATAGATGTAGAAAAGGTGGATCAGCAGTGGTTATCACCAGCGGATCACCGGTTGAACCAGTCTGGGATGGTGAGGTGCTGAAGGGAGCGGTTGTGATTGCTTCTTCGGTTATAGCGGAGTTGGGGGGCGTTGTTGGAAGCGATGAAATGGCTGTTTGACCATCAAAATGATTGGACTACTGTGATGATGGTGATAGTCAGTCAGGACTAACTGCTATGATGAGGGCTGATAGTGGCAGAATGAATAGTTGCCTGACGGAGATCGTTCGGTTGGGCATGCAGTTGGGCGATGCAAGGAAAAGGATGGTGTTCGTGTGGGTGCCCGGACATTGTGGTTTGGTGGGAAATGAATGGGCGGATGAGGCGGCTAACAGAGCTAGAAGTGAAGACCAAGAAGATGTAGAGTGCCTGTACGAGGTGGTCAAGAGTTTGTGGAAGAAATGGGAATTAGTTGATGTGTGGTCGAATGAAAGCTGTGTGGTGAGGGTGTGAAGCACAATTTGGAGAGAAGTTGGTCTCGGGAAGAGAGAGTGAGTATGGCCCGTTTAAGATCTGGACACTCTCTTGAATTTGGGGCATACAGAAAGAGAATTGGGATGGATGGGTCCGTCTTTTGTCATCTATGTGGTGAGGTGTTGGAGTCTGTTGAGCATGTCATGGAGTGTTGCTGGTGAAAGGAAGCCTGATGAGTTGGAGATTTCAACTAATAGTTTGTCTGGTTTATGTTGTAGACCGCAGGAAGCTCTGAAATACTGGTAGTGGTGGAGAAGGGTGAGCCCAGCCTGAGCCAATAACGGCAGCAACATCAGCAGCAAAGGAAGAGGATAGGGTTGGAAGGGTCGGGACATGTAGGAGGTGCGGGAAAGCGGAGGAGGGGGTGGAACACATCATGGAATGTGTGGCAGGGGAGGGGATGAGGGTCAGTTTGGGGCTGGTTTGGGGTGTGCATGTTGGCAATGATGCTTCGGTCCTTTGTTCCAGACCTCGGGAAGTGGTGGAGGCGGGTGATGCTGCCACAACAACAACAGCACCACCACCACCACAACCCCAGGCTTCACGCAGCGTGGTGCGGACCCTCACACGAGGGACGAAAGGGGGTGCTTCCTACGGTCGGTAAGCGGATCTCAGCCTCAAGTCGCGAGCACTTCTCAGCTCTTTGTGTCGTGTGTAGCTTTGCATGTGCATGTGTGCACTTTGGTGTCGTCTGAAACATACCATGCATTTGCGACTTCAGGTATCTTACACCGAACGCTCAAATTCACTTTTCCATGGATTTGTGCTAAGTCAAATGAGCTCATGTATGAATATTAGCATTTCACTGACTTTCTGCAGGTTGTATCATGTACAGCGACGGCCAAACTCTTCACATGTAAGTTAATTAAGAATTTTGATGGATTATTTATGTATATGCATGCTTTAAATGTATATGCATAATGTACATGCTGGACCAATATAGTCTGGTAGTACATTATGTAAAAAGTGAAATACCTCCAATCAAAATAACACATATAGCCATCAGCATTTTTGAGCCAGCTGAGAGAGCGAGCCAGCCGCCTATTTTTGAAGAGCGGATGAGCGAGCAGAAAAATATTCTTTGAGCGAGCGAGCGGCGGTTCTTTGTCGTCAGCGTGTGTTCGAGCGACCGATTTAAGAAATCACAAAAAAGCATCAAAATATTAGGGTGTGCGAAATCTTTAGATATTTTACATGCTTTAAAGGCACAGCAAAGCCACTTAATTTTTTCTCATGAGCGCATCGAATTCGATTGATGAGCAAACCACTCAAAATCCAATTCTGCCCCCACCTAAACTTTCAAACATGTTATGATTCACGGTTTTGACACACATTAGGTACACATTTAGGACATAGCACGATGTGTAGACAACAGATAGAGCAACTACTAAACTTCAAGCAAATACTATGGTCTTCTGAAGCATATGAGAACGCGACACGAGAAGAGTTCGACATACAGTTGATGGTTGAATCGTTTCTGTTATTGCGAAAATTGCAAGATATCCATGAAGATGGAATACTTAAAATCTTACCGAAGTGATAGAAATAATTATATGAGACAAAATCAACGAAAATTTGATCAAAATTATTGCAAAACAAAAGGCTTTCATCAGGGATCTCAGTTCGGTCCTTTATTGTGAAATATTTACGTAAATGATCTCATCATTCTGATGGAATCATTGGGTGTGAAAATTTTGGTATATGTCGATAACATCACAATATGGATTCACGGAGTTGACATCCTGATGTTCAGAGTCTATTAACTGAACTTTTAATGTGAATTGTCAATGGCTGGTAAGAACTATATGAATTTGAACGATGACAAGTGTCAGTGCATCGCATGGGAACCACGATCTTGTCTTTTCTACGAATGGCAAATATCTTGCTCAATCTGGTAAAATTCGGTTACTAGGTGTGGTTGTCGACAAATTATTTACGTATGATGATCAAGTTAAAAATATTACCCGTATACTAGTTTGGTAGTTAAATGGCATTAATCGTTTAATAAAATTTGTTGACAGGAAAGTCAGATGGTGTTTAATTCAGACCTACATAAAACCGCATTTCGACTATGCTTCACCCCTTCTGCTGTTCGCATCCCAACCTGCACGACGCAAGCTTGAGACGATGTATGAGAGATGCCTGTGTCATAGCATGATGGACCATTCATCCTCTGTTGAGTCTCTGCAAGTATCTTTAAATGCATCCAGTTTACTAGAAAGTTGGTATATGACGTTGCACCGATTAATGAAATCTATGAAAATATTATGAGAAATCTTGGACTATGTACAAAAGAACTAAAGAAAACATGCATGGAATCATCGTCTGCTGCTCCAATTCCTGCTATGCATATTTCCATCAAGCTCCTGAACGATCTCACAGAAGCGTTTTCCAGCAACCAAAGCTTATAACAGTTGAGTATGGTAAGAATTCTATCCATTACTTTGGAGTAGAAACTACACTGGAGTTGTCACTACAAATCAGCAATTACTTTAGAAGCTATTTGGAATTACATGTGACGGTCCAGTGGAGTAGCTCTGTAGTTTTCAGAAACTTTTGATTTTCATTTACTCTTACTTTTACATATCTACATTTACTCTTACATGTTCCTTTTACTTCTATTTTAGTTCTTTTCGAGTGTTGTCATGTGTTGTGTGCTAGGCAGTTTGTCTTCTTGCTTTATTATGCATTTTATTGTTTTGTGAGAGCAATCTCCATTCCATTGTTAGAGCAATAACTTTTCCGCGGCATGCATTTCAAGTTCCAATGTCATGCAAAAGTCCAGCTTGTCAGCTATCTACGGTACATGACTGACAACAGACATGTCATGTCATCAGACAATGGATGACCAAACAATTGGTAGCTGACCGTGAGCGAATCTTCACAGACGTATTTAACGCGGCATGAACAACACCCTCTCACGCATTCTGGTCTCTCCAAGCGAAGTTGTCGGCGAGAGCCGTTGAAGGTGTTGCAGCCTATCTTCTATGTGCGAACTATCATCGAACTGCTGCGGACGTGATCACCACGGCTTGTGGTCCTAGAAGAATCTGGAGACTCTGTTGGTGCTGTGACTGTCATATAACTGTGAACGTACCATCTGTCCTTGTAAGGACTGTTTGCACCATTTATTTATTTTCACAATATAAGTTTTATCCACATTTTTCATTTACATTTTTCAATCATATGTTTTGGGAATATTAAGAAAATAATAACCCGTAACATCATGTTATACTGCAGTTGATGTATTGGCTTCAGTACACTGCTACACTCGTTGACTAACATCGTTGAAGTTACAATTTTCAAGAAACTTATCGCGGAATGTGACATCATATCTAAATATATCAATAAATGACAAAGTTATGGATAAATCCGGACAATCAAGAGGTCCAGATGACATCTGCTATCATTCTTTCATTTCTTGCACAAATACATCATTTACCAAATCCTCTGCGACAAAGCTCATCAACAGGGTCAAAATTGCAATACAAAGAGAAAATGGTTCTCTGTCTACGAGATGGACTGCTTTGTTTTGCTAAATGCTAGATTGGTGCATGAAACTGCCAATTCTATGCAGAGATCTTTGAATTTAAAATTACCAAGCTTTGTTTCGACGAACCTTTAATATTATAAAGTGTATGATAGAGGCGATGAAAATCCTGAAGTAAAAATTGAAATAAACTCATAATAAAGAAAACTAGTTTTATGTAAAGATACATAAAATTAGGCCAATTTAGGAGAAGAATGAAAATTTAGGTCATTTTAGGTTTTAAGGTCATGTGTGAAGCCTGCTATAGGAAGCGCTATTCGAACATGCTTTGAATGGATTTTCCCGCGTCACAAACCTTAGATGGTCATCAAGCAAATCACTTCCAGTCTTTTAGAAACTTCAAACGAAGTAAAACGCCAGTCGTAATTTGCTTTATCTCCAACACTTCGAAATCGCAGCGTGAGAGATGAAAATAATATTCCAATTCGAAATGCGGCCAACAGTAGACATTTTCGAAATCAAATTATAGGGAACCGAAACTTAAAAATTCCCCCTGTTTTCGAAATCAAACTTCAGGAGCAACACCATTCATAATTAAAGAATGACTTTTAACCATTGTCTTTTTTTTATGAAAATGATAATTATCCATGTTTATTTCCCCGGTAGATGTCCCTTATGACTGAGCGTGCTTGCATATCTTCTTTTCTATGGGAAGTTCATGAGAATGGATTTGATGGCTTTAAGGTTCAGCGAAAGGACACAACAAAAAATAGTAACAAATGATATTGAATGGCTCCAATAACAAACACTAATACATGCACACCAAAATCAAAAACAAGTTTTTCAAGTTTTTGAACCGTTTATATTGCAGCATTGAATCCTCATCCCAACACTCTACATGTAAATGTGCATACAAAGTTCCTCTCTGGTAGAACAAAAGTATTCTATGAAACACATACACTCAACGCCGCATCTGATATATTCACAGGAGAACGAGAAAACCACAATCCGAGTCATCGAATATTCCTGAAGTAGACATGGTGTCCATGCTTTATTCTCACAATCATCCGAATATCATTTCTTAAGTAAACAATGTGCAAGGCGACATGCATCAATCACACCTCGCAGTTTTATAAAATAACAGATCAATCTCTAAGAATATGTTCAGTAGTATCTTGAACCATTCACAAACAAAAGTTCTGTTACTGGTGTATCCGTCGGTGTCTTATCAAACTACTTGAATGTGAAAACGACTTCCCACACGATTCACAGATGAACGGCCTCTCACCTGTGTATCCGACGATGACATTTCAAACTACTCGAGTTGTTGAACGATTTCCCGCACAATTCACAAATGTATGGCATGTCACCTGTATGCATCCGTCGGTGCATTATCAAATGACTTGACACTGCGAACGACTTTCCACACGATTCACAAGTGAACGGTCTTTCACCTGTGTGTATCCGACGATGAGTTTTCAAACTGCTCGATTTTGTAAACGACTTCCCACACCACTCACGTGTGAACGGCCTCTCCCCTGAGTGCATACGCCTATGTTTTGATAAATGACCTGCCTTGGTAAATGACTTCCCGCACGTCTCACAAACAAGCGGCTTGTCACGCGTGTGGATCCGCCGGTGCATTATCAAAACACTTGGATCTGCAAATGACCTCCCGCAGGTATCACAAATAAACGGCTTTTCCCCTGTGTGTATCCGACGATGCCTTGTCAGAGCACCTGAATCTGCAAACGATCTCACGCACGATTCACAAATGAACGGTCTCTCACCTGCATGCATCCGACGATGCCTGATCAAAGTTCCTGACCTTGAAAATGCTTTCCCACAAGCCTTGCAAATAAACGGCCTGTCGCCTGTGTGAATTCGCCGATGATATATTAAACTTTCCGGTTGGGTGAATGACTTCCCGCACGACTCACAAATAAACGGTCTTTCACCTGCGTGTATCCGACGATGCTTTATCAAACTACTTGATTGTATAAACGACTTCCCGCAGAATTCACAGATGAACGGCCTCTCACCTGTGTGTATC
This sequence comes from Prostheceraeus crozeri, assembly GCA_907163375.1. NCBI lineage: Eukaryota > Metazoa > Platyhelminthes > Polycladida > Euryleptidae > Prostheceraeus > Prostheceraeus crozeri. The sequence continues at coordinate 49,628 of CAJQUW010013695.1, read as the reverse complement.
CGACGATGACATTTCAAACTACTGGAGTTGTTGAACGGTTTCCCGCATGACTCACAAATGTATGGCTTGTCACCTGTGTGTATCCGGCGATGACATTTCAAATTACTCGAATTGTTGAACTTTTTCCCGCACGACTCACAAGTGTATGGCCTCTCATCTGCATGCATTCGACGATGCCTGATCAAACGTCTTGAATCTGCAAGTGGCGTACCACTATTCTCACAAGGGAACGGTCTATTGCCTTTGTGCACCTGACGATGGCTTATCAAATGACATGAAAGGGCAAATGACTTCCCGCACAACTCGCAAGTAAACTTGTCGGGTATACATTTGACCTCTGATACATTTGCCATCTTCACAAGGAACTGAAACGAGAGAAGATATAAGTTGCAACCCCAAAAATATATGTGAAATGTATTACGAATATCATGGAGCAATAAGATGGTTTGCTTTTAACATCATAACATACACGTTTCGAATTTAATTGTAATTGACATCGACTTTCGTATTGATTTCCTGTGATTTTTGCAGACAGCAGCAACGCAAAGGCTTATTCAGTCATCAATATATTTGTTGCCCACCCGATTCATACGAAAAAAAGTTCTTATCTGACATTATCCGAATTTCTGAATGCATTATCAATTCTGAAAGCGCTTCGATAATCGGATTCGATTGTATTTATAATGGAATTCAATTCAATATCTTTAATTGGGGTGTCACATAAAAGAAATTAGCCTGCACAGGGAAACTGAATATTATTCGCAATCATTTTCTAGTACTGAACTTGTGACATTAGAAAAGATCGTTTAACAATCATGAAATACACTGCAACCCTTGCTGCTGATTGTTAAATAAAAATATTCGCCGGAACCGTTTTATTATTGAATACTTTAGTATTTTGGAGTTGACTCCATTCTCGAGTTATACAAGATGAGCAGGCTAAGTAAGAAGTACATACCAGGTATAAACATGATTCAAAAATCTTAAATAATGTTTTCGGGAGTGTAATCTCGATTGTATCGTTGATATATCAGTCGCCTCAAGTGTGGAGCATTGATTTGAAATTAATATTACATCCAGTCCATTGAGTGTACTTTCTTCTGCTAAGTACTTCATCATACTTTACATTCCTATTGTGAAAATACTACGACCTTTGAAGAGTGGGATTCTCATTCTGTGGAGCCATGAGGGTGATCAGATATTTGCACAAACATGTGTTAGAACATTATCCGGTAGCTCTACATGTGTTTAAAACATCAAAGTTCCGAGAATTTGACGATGCTGGTATGCGGTCAATCTATTGTCCAACTTCTATATGCAGTTCTCTAAGTTACATTGTCATTACGAATTTCATAACAACACTGCCCGCTCAATTTTCACTCTCAAGAGAAGCAATATCAGCAATTTCACGATCATGTGGTGAAACTTTTGTCACAGTATCGACCTCTTCTTTGATTTCTGAGGGTTCGAGGCCCGAAGGCAATCGTGGCAGATTGTAATCGCCACAGACTAATATACTACTGTGCATGTACAATTATGGGGAGAGAACGAACATCAGAAGGAGAACGAACATCAAGAAGAGAACGAACACCAGGAACGGACGGACAACAACACCTCCTCCGCGACACTTTGCTTTCGACTGACAATATTCTTCGGTGATGGACGCTGCCCCTCATAACGCATAAGTTCAGACGGTGTCATTTTTACTCTTTATTATTATATTAGTTATTAAGATAATGTCAAATTTTATTGAAAGCTATGATTTTATGAGGTGTTGAATAAAGTTTAACTGTACATGTGTCTTGCTATTCCTTTAGTCAACTCTGGACGCCTTATCTTTTGTAATTTATAGAATTTTGAGTAAACAATAAAATTTAAGTCATCGAAATATTGAACCTATATTTATTTATTAAGGACGAGTTATCTCTCCTTTAGATTTTTGATTAAAAAGTCAGTGATTTGAAACGAACCCTAAGTGATTAGCTAGCAAGCTATTTTAGCTACACAAAAAAAACTAATTACAGAAGAACTGGATTCAGAAAGCGCAAGATCGAAGAAGCTGGAGGAGGGAGTGGAGGCCATATGCCTGCAGTGGCACGAAAGACATGATGATGATAATGATAACATATGATAATGCAATTCTCAACATCTGGATTCGATTGTCAACACATGGACGATAGCATAGCTAAATTAAATGGCAACATGATATAAAGTCACGTTGTCAATATGTAAAAAAGACATGTACTACGGAACACTTTTTTCTTGCTTTACCAAAAAAACGAAAAATAAGAGAATGCCACACGAAAATTCAGGCATATTTTTGAAAAAGCGAATAAAAGCGAAAAAGTGAATGTCTGGATGCTCTGTACAAGGTAGACAATTTGAAAGACACGCGCACATTTTGTCTTTCGAAAGACAATTTTTATAAATTCCCTAATGCTATTGATCCGATTCCATATCGTGCCCTTGGTACTGCGTGCCGCAATTGATACTTTTCAATTCGCCGCTTTATTTCTCTTCATAACAACAAGGCTTTACGAAGCGACGCATCAATTAATTTCTGAAGTCAACATGCTGTGTTCAGAACACACACGAGTCATTGGTCCATTTTCTTTAATGACAATCGAATGTTGTTTGAATAATGCCGAGTTCAACGGATTTCATAAAGTGATGATAGAACTCGGTCAATTCGTGATTTCTGATGAACTGAGTATTCAACTTTTTTTTGAAGACTTGACTTTTTAGTGGAGACTTTTTGGCATCACTTTTCTCTTTTTCCATGTGCTTACGAATGGGCTGACACTGTTTGAGAAGTTTCTCAATGGCAGGATATGGGCGGAGTCACCGGACGCTGCTATGATAGAGAAAAGGAACACAGGTAACATCCTTTCCTTCCTGCAAGACTCTGCAGTCATCACCTCCATCCGCATGTCAATTATCATTTGGGAGTCCGCTTACACCAAAGATCAAAAGATCTTCCACACCTATACCTAAGGCTTATGAACCGTGTGCAGCAAACCACTGCCAAGATCCATGAATCCTGGGAAAGTGGAATAATCTTTAAACGGTGATCAATTTCTCTGAATATTTTCATATTTCAGACATTTGACCAATCTCGCTAGCGTAAACAAACTTTCCACGGAGTTGTCTTGCGTCAGTTTGCTGTACATGGTATTGGCAACTTTTGCGCCTTCGGCATCCTCGAAGATTAATGACGCGTTACCCAGACTTGTTCATGAGTGGGAGACCAACACCTCAACATTAAATCCATCTGTTTTCTGTGAATTTACTCCTACTGTGAAAGAAGTTTAGTCAAAATGTATGCTGAACAGTGAGTGGTATGAGAATTAAATAAGACAGAAGATTCGTGGCGAAAATAACTTCATGTGAGAATATATACCTTTGATATATTACTCCATACAGATGAAAGCAAAATTAAGCCCAATACTTCAGACTTATGAATGATGTTGACGCATACATAGGACTAAACAGGACATAATTAGACAAAGTTAAAGAATAGGACTAAACAGGACATAATTAGACAAAGTCGAAGAATACAACTAGACAGTACACAATTAGACAAAGTCGAATAACAGGACAAAACAGGACATAATTAGACAAAGTCGAAGAATAAGACTAAACAGGACATAAGTAGACAAAGTCGATTTACAGGACAAAACAGGACATAATTAGACAAAGTCGAATAACAGGACAAAACAGGACATAATTAGACACAGTCGAATAACAGGACAAAACAGGACACAATTAGACAAAGTCGAATAAAAGGACAAAACAGGACATAATTAGACAAAGTCGAAGAATAAGACTAAACAGGACATAAGTAGACAAAGTCGATTTACAGGACAAAACAGGACATAATTAGACAAAGTCGAATAACAGGACAAAACAGGACATAATTAGACAAAGTCGAAGAATACAACTAGACAGTACACAATTAGACAAAGTCGAATAACAGGACAAAACAGGACATAATTAGACGAAGTCGAATAACAGGACAAAACTGATCAAGTTGAAACCCTGAGTCAGCGAAGATTTTCGACTGTTCTAAAAACTGGGAAAATTATTCCTTTTCCCAAGGATCGATCGTTAAACATCATGTCTATTCGAGCAGTAGTGATATACCTTTGCTATCGTCTATCATAGAGGATGATGTTCCGAATAGTATTAGGTATCGATTGATCATGGATTATGGGACATCCCAACACCGATTTCGCTATTCATTGTCGACAACAACGGCCGTAATTGATATACACAACAGGGATGCCACACGACAAAATTTTCTTTTTTATTTTTTTTACACTAAGTTTGCGCAGCTGAGTAGTATATAGTGTGACATCCGGCGCGACGCTTCGCTTGCGCCGGATGTCACACTTTAACGGGTTTTTTCAAAATTTTCAAAAAATCAAAATTTCAAAAATTTAGGTAGACTTCAAATTTCACGTGGGCGAAGGCCGAAGGGCGAAAATTTAGGTAGTGACAAATTTTCAAAAAAATCAAAATTTCAAAAATTTAGGCGGTCTCAAAATATCACTTAATCTAAAAAATATCACGTGGTCGAAAAATATCACGTAGCCGAAGGTCGAAAATGTAGGCAGATGAAAATTTTGGTAGCCGAAAATATATCACGTAGTCTTAATATACCAGAAGATTGTATTCAAAATATTTCTTTAAAAATGGAAGGAACTTCGACGGGGACGGCGACGGCAACGGCGACGACGAAAATTGAAGAAGCCTCAGAAATGGAAGGAACTTCGACGGGGACGAAAATGGAAGGAATAAAAGTGGAAGAAACCGCAAGAATATATCCTTCGTTATCATATGAACGTAGTTCTACTTTAATGAACATCGAAAAGATGAACAAAGAAAAACATAAAGATAGAGTTAGGTATATGAAAGATAAAGAATCTCAATTATTATTAAGATTAGAGCATTATAAAAAATTAAGAAAGAGATGGTCTAATGTTAAGAATGTAACACAAGGAATTGGAATTGTTCGTGATGAGATCTCTTTTTCCTCTTACTCATCAACATAACTGACAATCGCACTTGACAATTGTTCTCGTGATGTGGCTAATTGACTGAGTGATCTGATGTCTATTCATTGTCTTTGTTGATCCGTGAAAAATTTATTTTTTATTTTCATGAGAAAACAATTTTTATTTTCATGACATATATATCTTTTATTGTTAAAAAATGATGTTACCAAATGTTGGTGGAGGTGCATATATCCCGAATAATCGTGAATTAGAAATAGAAAATTATATCATGAAAACTGGAGACGTTTTATCTGGTCCATTGCATCTTCCTATTCTTCCGCAACAAAATACAGAGTTAACAAATAAACAATATGTTGATACACAAATCAATGACTTAAAAGAAAAATATATAAATGATGTTTTGGTTCCACTGATGAATGAATTAAAGTTGCTTAAACTTAATGACAAATCATTAAACGAAAAATTATTAAAACTTGATAAAAAGGATAGAGAGCTAGAAGCAGATATAGCAAAACTTTTTAAAAAGATTTCAGAACAATCAAAAATTTTAATATTACTGTCTATAAATTTAAAAAAATTTGCAGTCATTAAAAATAAACATCAGATAAAATACTTGAAAGAACAATTAGAAGATGAAATAGAAAAACTTCCTAAAAAAATTTTTTAGAATTTAAATAAGTTACAAACTACATTCCAAAAAAGTGTTGATGAATTAAGTTCTAAAATTACTCAACAAATGAAAAAGATGAATAGAATAATAAATGAAGTAAACTCACTTAATCAAAATGTTGATAAAATCAAAACTCTTAAAATCAATTTAGAAAATAAAGTAAAGAAAAATTTGCAAGAAAACTCTAAAGGAAATAAAGAACAGTTACATTCTGTTAAAAGACAATTAGATGTTCTTAAAATTAAGTTAAATGCTCTTAAAACGGCATTGAAGATTAATCAGCAGAAAATGCAAGTTAATAGAAAAGAAATTAAAGTAAATCACACGCTGCTTGACGCAATAGATAACGTGCAACGGAAAATTAATAAAGTTATCACGAAGTTGTTGGACATTCACAAACGTAAATCTTAATCATAAACGTAAATATTTTTTCCCAAAAGTCAAATTTATTCCTAAAAAAATGCCTATAATTTATAAACACAATCTTAAACATTTTGCTTCAAATCAAAAAATTGCTCATGAACCATCTATGAAATCTATTTACCATTATGACAGTGTAGAAACAATTCAAAAAGAAGGGGCTGGCATCTTTTCTGGTATTGGAAGTATCGTTAACTTGATTAAAAATAATGAAGATTTGATTGCATCTGCTGCAAAAGGAGCAGCTGCTATAGGTAGTACAGCTAGTGCAATATCAAATGCTGTTAAGTCTCAAAACGAATTAAAACAACTAGAAGCTATTCGTAAACTTAAGAATGATTCTGAAGAACTAAAAAAATTAAAAAAACTTTCAGAGGAACTAAAAAACAAAATTGCTAGCTAACATAGCTGTGGGGTCTGATAGTAAACAGGAGAAGAAATCAGGCGTAGCCATAGAACCTACGGTTCGTTCAATTGAATAAATAAGAGGTAATGGTCTAGCAAAATTCTAAAATTCAAATTATTTTTTAAAAAATGTCTTCTCTTATCGAAAATAAATTTAGATTAGACGATCCTCCGTTCGTCAGTTACAATAAAAAAAAGAATGACTATATAAGAGTTGCTATGAATCCTGGATCTTCCAGTAGAGTAAATACTGGAGGTGATTTAATTTTTGAAGTTGATAATCAGCAGAGTTATTTATATTTACCTAGTTCCTTTTTACACTGTGAATATTCTTTATATAGTGATGCCAATTTTACAACACCATTACCAGATAGCGATAATATTGCATTAGAGAATAATTTTTTTCCAAGATTATTTACACAAATGCGTTTAGATGTTGCAACTCAAAATATAGAAACAATAAGTGATTCTCCAGGTGTAATTGATACAATGCTTAGATTTATAACAATTGATGAAAATAATAAGCATGAAATCGAAGGTTGGTTTCCTGATACTAATGATGGGATAATTGTTGATGATTTATCTCACGCTGGAACAGATGCAGCAGGAATTGCGAAAGATGTAGAAAATATTGCAAAACATTTAAATAAAACAAACAATACTGCATATAAAGAAAGACGTGAATTTAACAAGAAAAGTAAACAGACAGTTAATTGGTCATTGTCTCCATTATTCGGATATTTAGATTATGATAAAATATCATATCAATTAAAATTTAAGTTAATAATTCATCGGACAGCAAATAATGAATTAATCTTTTTTGGTAAGACTGGAAAAAAAGCATATTTAAAAATTGATAGACTTGAATTGTGGATTTAGCATATTACTCCTAGTTTAGAGGTCGAATTAGCTATTGCAAAAAGATTAAATACTAACAAACCAATTCCAGTAAATTTTCTAAAGCGTACTGCTAGTTCAGTAACTTTTTCAGAGCAAAGATTTAACTGGCATTTTACTAGAACTTCGAATACTCCAAGATATTTATTACTAACATTTCAAAGAAATAATTCTCCAAGTTTTGATAAGAACAATAATCTTTTTCATATTAATACAATTCGAAGTTTACAAGTTGCTTTAAATCAAACCCGATATCCAATTGATCCATTAAGATTCGATGATACCAATAATCAATTTATGGAAGGATATGATGCTTATAGAAATCTTTGTATAGAATTTGGAGTTGAACCACAATTAACTCCTGGAGATTGGAGACATTTATATCCTGTTTTCTGTTTCGATTTAAGTGCACAATCTGAAGATATTATCAAGACTGGTTGTGATGTAACAATTAATATTGAAAAAAAAGATTCCACAACTTCATTGATGGCTTATGGTTTATTGCTAGAAGATGTAAAATATTCTATTGAAATTCTTAATGGAAAGATGGCTAGGATCGGCTAAAGCCAGAAGAGCTTCGCTCCGATAGGTTAGTAACCTGAGGACCTTTGGTCCGATCGGATGAAGCCAGAGGAGCTTCGCTCCGATAGGTTAGTAACCTGAGGACCTTTGGTCCGATTGGTTAATTAAAATTTTTCCTAACTTAAAATTATTTTATTAAAAATGTCGGAAGCGAAAAGTAATAATAATAGAACTGTTGAATTAAAATTACGTAATATTGTTGACAAAAATACACCTAAAACTATTACTATTAATAAAAAAAGTATTATTACATAAGTAGACCAATGATAGAGAATATTCAATTACAAGAAGAAAAGAATGGCGGGATTCTCCCATTAATTCCACTAATAATAGGAGGCATAGCAGCAGCAGGAAGTGTCGCAGGTGGGACAGCTGGTATTGTCCAAGCAGTAAATAAAAATAAATCAGAGAAGGCAGCATTAGAAGAACAAAAACGTCATAATAGGGAATTAGAGAAAGTTGCTAGGGGAGAAGGAATAGTAGATAATTTTATTAGTAAATTAAATTTAGTTGATGAAGGAAAACGAGTCCTCAAAAATATTCTTCACAATGTTGATGATTCAATTGAAATTAAAGAAACTAAAGATGGTTCTGGAATATATCTAAGTCCTAGTATGATTCGGTAATAACCTGAGGACCTTTGGTCCGATAGGCTAAAGCCTCTGAACAAAAGTGATCGGCTAAAGCCTCAGAACCTTTGGTTCTATTAGGTAAAACACTTATTTTATCTTTTAAAATGAATTCTACAAATTCCGAAAATTTAATTAAATTAAAAATTTCAAATCAAGATCTAATGGATTATCTCTTAAAAGTACATAAAACCTCAAATTGTCAGCACACCGGTCGGCTGCCCGTCTGAATGCCTTACGGCGGGCATGGACGAGCTGATCTAGTTCCGCGGACCACCAAGCTTTCGGGGACTTGCGGGTACGACCGAAAGGAATTGAAGATTTTGCCGCTTCGAGGATGATAGAGGAGAAGGAAGCAGCGGCTTTAGTAAGAGTAAGAGAAGAGTACGAGTCAGGGTCGGGACAATCAGAAGTTATATGAGTACCGTAGTCATCCCAGCGGGCATTTCCAAAATTGTAAGAAGGTTTGTGCTCGCTGGGAGAATAGTGTGGGGAGAGAGGGATCTTAATAGAGGGGGTGGTGGGCGTCAAGATCCCCAAAATTGAAGGTGGACAGGGAAGTTAGGAATAAGGAAGGTGATAAGCGACGGCGCGAGCGGGCCTCAGTAGACCAAGCCTCGAGCTCTCGAAAAGGACTCGAGAGACAGAGAAGGTCGAGGAAGGATAGGGAAGGGGAGGAGGAGACAGGCGGGAGGGCAGACGCAAGGAGATGGGACAAAACAACGCGAGGCTGCAAGGAGGAGGCAACATCAACCATGGCTGGGAGCGGGCGGGGAAGGAGAGGGCGGAGGGTGGAGACGGGAGAGGACGTCGCGAGGCTTTAGTGAGGGAAGAGACGTAGTCGGGTGGTAGAGACGGGCACAGGAGGCGACGGGAGGGAGAAACACAGGGAGGGGGTCAACCAGCGCCGACTGAAGAGAAGGGGATGGGAGGAGAGGGAAGTCGAGAGAGGACGACCAGGGGTTGCAGGAAAGAGGTCAGGGGGGAGAGGATAGGACGGAGACGGTGGATTGGGCGCGGGAGAGGGAGGAAGAGCGGTCTGAGGTGGAAACAGCTGGGGATGGAGAAGGAAAACGAAAGTATGTAGGAGAGCAGGTGGGACAGACCCATTGGTGACGCCTGGGGAGGCGTTGAAGGCACGGGTGGTAAGAGAGGAACAGCGAAGATGAATCCAAAGTTTACATGCCGAGCACTGAGCAGAACGGCCGGTGTAGCCAACGCTTCTCTGACAGACTCCGCATGGGTACCTCGGAGGGTGGCGAGGTGAAGGACCAGGATTGGGATGGATTTCTGCCATGATGAGCAGGAGAAGAATGAGTAAACGAGAGAGAGATGAAAGAAAGTAGCCGTGAAGATATATACAGAAGAAGACGACTATGTCTCCACGACCAACGGAGAAATAGTTTGCAAAAACCCGAAGGAAGCAGCGCGTCGACAGACGGCCACTCGGGAAAGTGTCCCCCTTTTCGACCTGATCCGAGGAACGGGGCGGGTACCACCGCACGGAGGCGGAAGGACATTGAATGAACGGTCTCTCACCTGTGGCTGATGGCTTTCAAACTACTTAAAGCAGTAAATGACTTCCCACACGTTTCACAAATGATCAGCCCGTCTCTTGCGTGTATTCGTCGATGACCAGCAAAAATTGTAAAATCAAAAATATCGCCTGACGACGAAGTAGTGATTCGACTCGTCCCGAATAAACCGCATTTATTTGTTATACTGTTTTTTTACTAGGAAAATTGATGTATAATAAATGCATTTTGAAATGCAATCATATGACCATCTAAAATTGAGTTGCAAGAAGGCACGTGCTGCAGTAATGCATATTCTCACAAAGTCAGCAGATACTGGATAAAAATCCAAGCTGCTGTATGCAAGACAGTCAGCTCTGTGCAGTGCTCATCTTCAGAGCAGTTCCTGTCATTACTGTGTAATTCAAGTATTTTAAAGAATCTGAAATACATACAAACGTGACATATTCAACCATTGTGTTAGCCTGGTCGTCCGAGCGAAATTCAGGCCATTCACCCTTCAGTCATGGGGCTTTGTTTCTACTGACGATAATCCAGTTGATTGTGCTTCCAGAGAAATAACACCTAACTACTTACATGTGATCCTTGATGAAATTGATCTTTATGAATGAGTGAGGCAAATGACAGTTAGTGGCCGAGGTATTCCCGTAATTTAAAGGAAGCGGGAACATACAATAGCTGTGGAAGGTAATTTAAGGATTCGTAGTGTCATCGATGAAACAGACCTTTGGATTTAGACACTAAATTCTTTTCGAGTCTGCTGAAAACAGCAGGAAGTAGCGTGTGAGGAAATAACGTTTTCAGCACAGACAGAATCATGTCCGAATTCGAGACTTATTAATCGTACGTGTATCTCATCCTGCAGATTTACAAACATTAACACCACATCATTTTCTCATTGCCGATATTGCTAATGTGGCACATGACCGAAACATGAGACACTTATCTTAACAGGCTAACTCGATGACAGGTCGTGCAGTCATTTGGGTACGTTCCAACAACGACCATATGGCTCGACACGGTTGATGGCATCTACATTGGGTCGGTAGTATTGGTTGCTGATGACAACTTGCCACTCCTTCTGTGGTTTACGGAAAGAAAAGGCAAGCGTACCAATCAGTCCTTTTCATGCGTAATTACATTAACACTTTCGAAAACTTTCTAAGAAGACACTTCAAATGCTTTGAATATTTCTCCGTCAAATGTCACGAATCGGATCATCCTCTTCACAATGCAACGTCACATTATAGAAACGGTGCGTTCTTGTTGAAGCAAGTTGCACAAGACGCCGACAGAACTGTTTTCTTGTTTTGTTGACAATGATTGTAAATAATGTACGTGATCTGCTGTAACTTCTATTACCTTGCGATTTTGATTTCCATTCTGAAACACAAATGCTCTCATAGTTTATGTTCGCAAAAGCGCAGGTGGTGCTGCACGTGTGGCAAGTATCAAGACAGTGAAAAGAACAATGAACAGTTCAGTTTCAAAGCTGCACCTCTTATTCCTCTCGTAGAGTTCGGTTGAAGGTTGTGCTGCAACTTCCCGGTGAGCGGAATGTATGGTCCTGATTGCATACTAGTTCTATTCGGATTGTATCTCATTTTCCCAATGTACCTTCATGTGTACCGAGTGTTTCATTATTCAATATCAAATTCCTAATCTCTATGTCGCTTGATTTGACTGGCAGCGATTGGAGTGGTCATGAGTCATGTTTAGTGCCATAGACGTGTTGTAGACATTTTTTGTGTCTCATGTATGAGATGAATCTTAATGGAATTTAGTTTTGATGTCTGGCAACTTGATTGATAATACCTGGGTGCAGGAAGAACATATAGTTGTGCTACATAGTTGAGAAAGTTCATTATGAGGCAATAGTTTCCAAAATTTTAAGATATTCTCAATAAAGACGTTGATTTCGATTCCAATTGGTGTTTGATGACGGCTGATTCAAGAACGAAATAAATGTTGACTGAGATAAATGTGGTTGAATTATCAAAATATTCATCTCATAAAAAAATTATCATCTCATAAGTATGTCCCACTATGACCTTCCCGCATCACTGTTTTAATAAGATATGAGTTGCTAACAAGTTTTCTATCATTTGACAAACAATTTATCAAAGGAAAACTGTGAAAAGTCCACTAGAGTCTACCGATTCACTACAGACCTGCAGCAAAACTCAGACATGACTGGTCTTCGGCACTGCTTAACCTTTGTGCATCAACTGATGAGCTACCAAATTCTTTGGTTGGTTAAAAGACTTTCCAAACAATTCACAAATGAGCGGCCTGTCACCTGCATGTAATCGCCGATGTCTTATCAAGGCACTTGATCGGCTAAAAGACTCCCCACACGACTCACAAAGGAACGGTCTCTCACCTGTGTGTATCCGCCGATGAGTTTTTAAACTACCTGCTTGGGTAAATGACTTCCCACACGTTTCGCAGAGTAACGGCGTGTCGCCTGTGTGTATTCGCCGATGCTTCGCCAAACTACCAGAATCCGAAAACGACTTCCCGCATGTCTCACAAATGAAAGGCCTGTCTCCTGCGTGTGACTTCGCCGATGCCTCATCAAACCACTTGAGTCGGTAAATGACTTCCCGCATGAATCACAAATAAACGGTCTATTACCTGTGTGTATTCGACGATGCTTTATCAAGTCACCTGAACTAACAAATGACTTGCAGCAGGTCTCACAAATGAACGGTCTGTCACCAGTGTGTATTCGCCAATGGCTTTTCAAACTACTTAAAGCAGTAAATGACTACCCGCATGTTTCACAATTGAACGGTATGTCCCCTGTGTGTGCCCGCCGATGAGATTTTTAGATGACCTCTTTGTATAAATGACTTCCCGCACGTTTCACAAATGAACGGCCTGTCACCTGCGTGTATTCGCCGATGCCTTATCAAGTTGCTTGAACTGCTAACGGACTTCTCGCGGAACTCACATTTGAATGTTCTGGCTTCGCTTTTGACCTCTGGTATATTGCTCATGCCCGTGTGGACCTGAAACAACGAAAACATATAACTTCTAAATGCACATTAAATATCATCCTAATATAGGAAACCTACGTTAGTCATAAGTCATTCATAATTGAAATTCTGATTCTGTCAGAATTTTTCATATTTATTTTACCTAACCAGAAGAAATACATTTGGTTTCATAACTGATGATCGTTGAATACAATGCAATACTCTTGACCAACCGACTATTACTCATAAATGCATGTGGATACATTTTGCAGACACTTCTGTCTAACGGAATTCCCCGTTGCATTCATAGCACGTTGGCATAGTCTTAAATGACATTTTTCACACTTAAGATTCAATTATGAAATTGATTCAAGCCAACGATCACAATGAAGTTAGAGATTCTACTAGAGAATGAGTCAGACAAATTGCTACTGTTGTAATTAAGTGCTGTAGATCAGTGAAAATCCGACAACAATTTTTAATGCAATGCATCCCTTTAAACACCAGTGTGGCCAACAATTTTGCGGACTTTGTAAGTTCATGGTTATATTAACTTTTGCAATATTTGACGATCTTGAATTTAATGATGTTTCCTAGTGCATGTGTATCACAATAATTTGGACTGTGATTTCAACATTTTTGCTTTAAGGCGAGTACTCTAATTCTACATGAAAAGTCAATGTCCTCGTACAAGTCAATTGAGGTGTCGAATGCACTTCATGGTAATGGATTGGCTATCCAAGAATTCGAAAGTGACCACTGCAAAATAGTGTTGAAATATTGCAACAAACAAAATGAACGGAAGAGCAATATCCTGGAACTACTGTGAATTATAAAATCCATTCTTCTTCTGGATGAATGCTTCAGGCATTACCTGTCAGCTTAATTTTCTACATTTCATGATGCGCATCGCCATCGTCTTTGAAATTCAACATCTGATGCTTTCAAATTGCTCGTCGTAGTCTCAGACATGGTCTACACCTTTCAGTTGCATCATTCTACTTGACTGCTTTCTTCAACTTCTCCGCAGCTTCCAGGAGCAACGTATTTGCAGACAAAATCATTTGGGTGTTAACCTATTCTTTCTCCAATCTCGCATCCTTCTCTTTCAATTTCTACCGTTTCTTCGATATTTACTTGAATCCAAGGCATTCCAAACATAGCATGTTGTCGCATTCCTTCACTTTCTTTTCCCTCTATTTCTCGCTTCTTCTTCTCACACTTCATAAGTCTCTGTTCATCTTCCAAACACAATATGCATTTCCGGATTAGCTTGTCTCCCAAGAAGTATAAAAGTCCTTTGTGATGGAATTGCTTTGGGCTTGTTGCCATGAGAACGAATTCCAGACGGAATTCGATCGAAGAGATCATGGATACTTGTTTGAAGAGACTGAAAGGGCAACAGGACATCATCAAAGGAGTTCACAACAAAGAGAGATTTCAATTTTGTTAGCAACGTCGACTGCTTCCTTCCTGTCCATATCTTCATTATATCTTTCTTCCCTTCATTTCGTCCTTGGGAATGTGGATTGATCTTGCCCAAAAAACCGCCATCTCCATTCAAAACATTTCATCGTCTCTGGTCTTGTGCCTCCAAGCTTCACCTGAAAATCATGCAGATCCTGAAGCTTTGCAGCGGAGAGCCAGAGACACTAAAGAATTTCTTTGTTCAATTCGACAGCATTTCAACCGATCACATGCCTCCTGTCCTTTTGAAATTCCATTATGAAATTTGTGCAAGGCACTTAGTATCATCATCTAGCTGACCGCAATCGCAGGCATGTGCCGCTTGATCACTCACTTTCCCCCGACTGGTTTGCTTGCGTTTGGACAGTCACTACCAAGCAACAGAAGACATGACAACTACAGTTTTGACTGTGCGATTGCATGGACAGTCTTCTCTGAAAAATCATCACGATTTACGAGGCCCATGACAAAAGTTCTCAATTGATCACTCAATGAAAAATGATCACATTTAAGAGTAGATAAGAGATGTACATATCAAACATTGAGTTAAACTAGTATTTACATCAGTCATACAAAAAATAGCGAAAATAGGAATTTCATCGAAGGAATAGGAAGTAGGAAAAACGAGGGCGCTGGGAGGCCGGAATATCGTAGCTATCTATTCACTAGCTGTTGGTCAGTGCACTCCGTTGAACGTCCTCCATGATCTGTGATTTATCTACAAATATCAACACAGCCCACTACTTTACTACATCAACTCATTCGCATCACTGTCGACTGCTGAACTAATTCTCCGTAATTCATTTCCCCGAGTTCATGGTCGCACACCATTTGCGTACAAAAACGCTTACGGACCTAATGGATCAACTACCAGCGCTTTCGTGACCATTCAGGACCATATATCATCGTCTTTGGATTGTGGAAGTGCTCTTGCAGTTCGTGTATTATATTTGAACATATCAAAAGGTTTCATTACCAATAGTACATCCGATTGAGCAATCTCTTGAATTCTACGCGACTTTATCATGGATTTCTCAAGTGGAAGCTGTCTAATCTTGCTTCTCGAGCGTAGTGTGTATAACTTAATGGGAGTTGCGGCCCATCGACCGGAATTACACGTTGCAAGGGTTAAATGCCAGCAAGGGGGTTAAATGCCATTTTTCACACTTAAGACAATTATGAAATTGAAGCAAGCCAACGATCACAATGAAGTTAGAGATTCTACTAGAGAATTAGTCAAATAAATTGTTACTGTTTTAATAGGTGCTGTAGATCAGTGAAAATCCGACAACAACTTTTAATGCAATCTATCCCTTTAAACATCAGTGTGGCCGACAATTTTGCGGAATTTTTAAGTTCGTGGTTATGTTAACTTTTGCAATATTGGACGATTTTGAATTCAAAGATGTTCCTTAATTTTACATGGTGCATGTATTATATACATAATGTATCACAATAATTTGGACAGTGATTTCAACGGATTTGCTTCAGGGTGAATTCTCTAATTCTACATGAAAAGTCAATGTCCTCGTACAAGTCAATTGAGGTGTTGAATATACTTCCTAGTAATGGATTGACTATAAGATAGCCAATAATTCGAAAATGACCACTACAAAATAGTGGTGAAATATTGCAACAAATAAAATGAACGAAAGAGCAATATCCTGAAACTATTGTG
This sequence comes from Prostheceraeus crozeri, assembly GCA_907163375.1. Classification (NCBI taxonomy): domain Eukaryota; kingdom Metazoa; phylum Platyhelminthes; order Polycladida; family Euryleptidae; genus Prostheceraeus; species Prostheceraeus crozeri. The sequence goes on along the minus strand of CAJQUW010013695.1, from coordinate 33,346 downwards.
AATTACAAAATCCATTCTTCCTCTGAATGAATACTTCAGGCATTACCTGTCAGCTTATTTTTCTCCACTTCATGCGGCGCATCGCCATCGTCTTTGAAATTCAACATCTGCTGCTTTCAAATTGCTTGCTCAAGTTAGTTGCTTTCACTAACTTCCTATTTGCAAATCGAAAATTCACACCGGCATGGCTTCTACTGTAATTGCAATATTGCAAATCTCAACGTAAATGAGGCACAGTCATATGGTTGATATTCCTGGCTGCCATTCACAGAAACACTGAGTAAACTTCATCGTGAAAATAGTGACTTTTCAACGATCGATAGAATAATAAATTCTATCATAGTAAACATCGAAAGTTATGCACACAAAATCATTCAATTGTTCAATGAATTCTACACGAAAGTTTCAGTATCTCGGTGAAGGCATACGATTCAATTACGATCAAATTTTTAAAGCACTTTTACCATGTGATACCCATGTCAGCATGAAAGACAAATACATGCACAAAAGTGAAAACAATAGATTCAAATAATTGTTTTCATTACAAAACCAAATAATGATTTACACAATATCCGAGAAAACTACAACTTAAGTCATAAAATCACACAAAAATATAGATGACCTACAAACCTATGTCTCATGATTATATAGGACTAACCGATTAGAATTTCAAAACTTCTGAGTACGAACAGAGTTGCAGACGCTTTTTCGAGTTCTTCATCACTTTCAAGACAATTTTCACAAATTCTTTATATACGTCCGATACCGTCTACCGATTCACTATGGATATAAGCAAAACAGAGAGATAATTTGTCTTCGCCATTTCATCTCACTTGTGTACCCCCTGATGAGGAATAAAAATTTCTTGAAACTGTAAGCGACTTCCCGCACAATTCACAAATAAACAATCTGTCACCTGTGCGTATCCGCCGATGAGTTCTTAAAAATCCTGCTTGGGTGAATCACTTTCCGCACGTTTCGCAAAGGAACGACTTGTCGCCTGTGTCTATTCGCCGATGAGTTACCAAATTACTTGAATCTGGAAACGACTTCCCACACGTCTCACAAATGAAAGGCCTTACTATTGTGTGAATTCGCCGATGCCTTGTCAAATTACTTGCATCGGTAAATGATTTCTCGCACGTCTCACAAATGAAAGGCCTAACTCCTGTGTGAATTCGCCGATGCCTTATCAAACTACTTGAATCGGTAAATGACTTTCCGCATGAATCACAAATAAACGGCCTGTCACCTGTGTGTATTCGACGATGCTTTATCAAGCTACTTGAACTGACCAATGACTTGCCGCACGTCTCACAAATGAACGGTCTGTCGCCTGTGTGTATTCGCTGATGAATTTTCAATTTACTTGAATCGGTAAATGATATCCCACACGTCTCACAAATGAAAGGCCTGACTCTTGTGTGAATTCGCCGATGAGTTGTCAAATTACTTGCTTGGATAAATGACTTTCCGCACGTTTCACAAATGAACGGCCTGTCGTTTGTGTGTATTCGACGATGCTTTATCAAGTCACTTGAACTGACAAACGACTTGCCGCAAAACTCACAAATGAACGGTCTGTCACCTGTGTGTTTTCGCTGATGAATTTTCAATTTACTTGAATCGTTAAATGATTTCCCACACGTCTCACAAATGAAAGGCCTGACTCGTGTGTGAATTCGCCGATGCCTTGTCAAAGCACTTGAATCGGTATATGACTTTCCGCATGAATCACAAATAAACGGCCTATCACCTGTGTGTATTCGACGATGCTTTATCAAGCCACTTGAACGGGCAAATGACTTGCCGCACAACTCACAAATGAACGGCCTGTCACCTGTGTGTATTCGCCGGTGAGTTTTCAAACGACTTGAAATGACGAATGACTTTCCGCACGACTCACAAATGAACGGCCTGTCTCCTGTGTGTATACGTCGATGTATCGATAAACTACTTGCTAGGGTAAATGACTTCGCGCACCATTCACATATGAACGGTCCATCTCCTGTGTGTATTCGCCGATGGTTTATCAAGTCACTAGAAGTGCTAAATAACTTGTCACACGACTCACATTTGAATGTTTCGGCTTCATTTTTGACTTCTGATATATTGCTCATCCCCGTGTGGACCTGAAACGACGAAAACATACAACGCTTGAACGCCAATTAAGCATTATCTTAATAAACGGAGATGTCAGTAACTGAAACTCTGATTCTGTCAAAATCCTTAGATATCTGACTTGAAGAAATTTATTTGGTCTCATCACTGAGGATCGATGAATACAATGCTGTATTTCGTTGTACTCCTGAATCACAAAATTGATCGATTGACCCTCATCCCCAAATCTCCGATTGGTCAACAATTGTGCGGATTTTAGACGTTGCTAGATATGCTGACCTTTGCAACATTCGACGACTTTGAAAATAAAGACTTTTCCTAGTTTTACATAGTTACATACATCATGTATCACAGTACTCTGGACAGTTGATTCGTAAATTTATGCTTTAAGGACAATTGTCTAATTCTACATGAAAAGTCAACGTGGATGTCAATTAAGGTGTTGGATGTACTTCAAGGTAATTAGGGTGGCTGTAAGACAGTCATGCACTTGAAAGTGCACACTCTAAAATAGTGGAATGTGTGTGCAATACTATTGAAAATGTTGTTTTGTGAGCTCTAAAAAGAATTCTAACATGAGTCGATGAACGAAACAACTACGAATCTGGTAGATTTTCTACTGTCTTTGTGATAGAATACATACTGCGCGGTTCGACGAAAAAGGCTGAAAATGGGGCAGCTGCCGTGGAATGCAAGCTGTGGTTCACTCGGCCATTAGCGACATCAGTCTCTGCATGACTCGTAAAGAGACAGTTCTGACGGTCAGACAGTTCTGATCAATGAAGTAGATCGATTGTTTGGTGACCGAATTCTTATCAACATTCAGTCCACAAAGTTAAAAGACTACTGGCCTGTGCAAAACGTTTGAGGAATCATCATAGAGATGTTGACTCATCAGGAATTTGATCACTTGACCTCACTGAAAGCAGATATCAGAGGCATTTGACGAAGTATCAGTCAAGGGACATGCCAATCCCTCATTTCAAACATCACAAAAATATGCAAAATTTGTAGCGAAGCATTGAGATAGGTCTAATTCAGTGGTACACAATCAGGGGGCCGTGTCGCAATTTGCCGAGGGCCACTCAAGGACCTCGGAATTTAGCACGTAAGGCCTACATAGCATGTATGTTTTGTTTTGTACTTAATCAGCTGATCAATCAACCAATTTCACACTTGTAAGACACATGTGTGGCCCCACCACCGTAGATTGAGTGAGGAAATTGCGTGAATATCATTGGACATGAAAACAATGAGAGCTATATATTTCAGGTAAGAGCGTTTGGAGAAGAGAAGTCACGACATCAAGATTTCATACTTGCCTCTCGTACTGTATGACAATGTGTGCTTTGATGACTATGATTAATGTGCATGGAGGCAAGCGAGGTAGAATCGAGCCAGGATCGATGATCTTTTGTCCTCAGTTCCTTAGCCGTGATTTGTCAATTAACATTAAACGACTACATTAGCCAAGACTGTACACAACAGAGATATTCAAGTCTTCTGACTGGATATAGCTTCTTTTAGAAAGGCCTACGTCGAAATCAAGACTTCGGAAGTGGAATGACAGTTATGTAGTTTGGCTTCAACAAAAGGATTCGCAATAGCCTTGATTGTACTCAATGTATTCATTGTGCAGTCGTTATATCAGATTCATCCCTATGACTATCAAAACTTTCGAATCACCGTGATAAGATGCACCAAGAAAGACAGGATGATTCTGTTACTGCTGTATCTGTCAAACGGGCACGATTTGATCGCGATGCAACGCTTCCTAACTTAAGATTCCGTCCGGAAGAAAAACGCACTCTTCAATCCAGCATCGAAGTGACATGCCATATAGCAACACAAAAGAAGCCACATAATATCGCCGAGACCCTGATCAAACCATGTGCGGAACAGATGATTATCTTGCCGCGGAACGCAACGAGAGATCTGGAGCGCACTTGGTAATAACACTTGAAAGTCAATTCGTGATTTCATCTAAATTACAGAAATGGCTCATGCTGATACTAATTCATCGTGCACAAACATGAATAGCAACGAAGCTAACAATTCGCCCACAGCAACTAACGGAATCTGCAAAAACGCAAGTATCGGAGAACAATATTGATTTGAAATATGAACGGTGTGATTCCATCTTTCATGTGCCATGCATTGAACTGCCAGACTATGAAATAGTGATAAATTTTCCCCATAGTAAAAGAAAGTACATTTGTAAAATATGTATATTCAAACTTCATTCAACAGACATACAAAACATACATGACTATACCAAAAAAAGAACACGAAACAGTCAAACATAAACACGCTCATTGAGAAAAGAAGAAATATCTAATTTGCAAGCAATGATCAACTGGCTAGAAATGGAATTACAAAAACAGCATCAAGAAATGGGAGAGATACGTGCAAGAATGAGAAGACATGAAAGCGAGTTCAGAATGTTACGTCATGGAAATGAAAGTGACGATGAAAGCGAAACAGATGATGATGACAATTTGGAAGAAATTGTACATGGAAGACAATGGATGTGAGAAATAAAAACGATATCCGAAAATTTGAAAAGAATCGAAGCGGAAATAGAGAAAAACAGCAAATTTAGAAGAACAATGCGACAACAGCACTATCAAGCTATGTTGGAAGCGGCGGGAGCGGGTCAGGGAATGGGAGTATGATCGATGCCGGTCCGTATATTACAGCGGTATCAACCGTACTGTTAAGACCCGGTCAGGACAAGATGAGCATGGCCCGGTTGAGGACGGGGCACCCCACATTTACTGCAGTCAACACCATTCTGACCACATGGAATGAAAATACAGGACAACATTGAAAGCAAGCGAAGCTGGCAGCACACCACACGTACTGGTATAAACTACAACTCTCTCACAATAAAAAGCACTACTAACTCCATCGCAAGAAGCTTTGCTACTAGCAAGACGCGTCCAATGGCTGGTCGAATGGTTGGTGGAAGGTGGGAAGTGTGAAGGTGAGGAGAGCAGTAGACTAGTGGCAACAGAAAATTATGAGTGCTGGTGAAGTGGATGTGGCGCTGTTTAAGGACCGGTCGGTGGTTGATAGATGTAGAAAAGGTGGATCAGCAGTGGTTATCACCAGCGGATCACCGGTTGAACCAGTCTGGGATGGTGAGATGCTGAAGGGAGCGGTTGTGATTGCTTCTTCGGTTATAGCGGAGTTGGGGGGGGGGCGTTGTTGGAAGCGATGAAATGGCTGTTTGACCATCAAAATGATTGGACTACTGTGATGATGGTGATAGTCAGTCAGGACTAACTGCTATGATGAGGGCTGATAGTGGCAGAATGAATAGTTGCCTGACGGAGATCGTTCGGTTGGGCATGCAGTTGGGCGATGCAAGGAAAAGGATGGTGTTCGTGTGGGTGCCCGGACATTGTGGTTTGGTGGGAAATGAATGGGCGGATGAGGCGGCTAACAGAGCTAGAAGTGAAGACCAAGAAGATGTAGAGCGCCTGTACGAGGTGGTCAAGAGTTTGTGGAAGAAATGGGAATTAGTTGATGTGTGGTCGAATGAAAGATGTGTGGTGAGGGTGTGAAGCACAATTTGGAGAGAAGTTGGTCTCGGGAAGAGAGTGAGTATGGCCCGTTTAAGATCTGGACACTCTCTTGAATTTGGGGCATACAGAAAGAGAATTGGGATGGATGGATGGGTCCGGCTTTTGTCATCTATGTGGTGAGGTGTTGGAGTCTGTTGAGCATGTCATAGAGTGTTGCTGGTGAAAGGAAGCGTGATGAGTTGGAGATTTCAACTAATAGTTTGTCTGGTTTATGTTGTAGACCGCAGGAAGTTCTGAAATACTGGTAGTGGTGGAGAAGGATGAGCCCAGCCTGAGCCAATAACGGCAGCAACATCAGCAGCAAAGGAAGAGGATAGGGTTGGAAGGGTCGGGACATGTAGGAGGTGCGGGAAAGCAGAGGAGGGGGTGGAACACATCATGGAATGTGTGGCAGGGGAGGGGATGAGGGTCAGTTTGGGGCTGGTTTGGGGTGTGCATGTTGGCAATGATGCTTCGGTCCTTTGTTCCAGACCTCGGGAAGTGGTGGAGGCGGGTGATGCTGCCACAACAACAACAGCACCACCACCACAACCCGAGGCTTCACGCAACGTGGTGCGGACCCTCACACGAGGGACGAAAGGGGGTGCTTCCTACGGTCGGTAAGCGGATCTCAGCCTCAGGTTGCGAGCGCTTCTCAGCTCTTTGTGTCGTGTGTAGCTTTGCATGTGCATGTGTACACTTTGGTGTCGTCTGAAACATACCAAGCATTTACGACTTCAGGTATCTTACACCAAACGCTCAAATTCACTTTTTCATGGATTTGTACTAAGTCAAATGAGCTCATGTATGAGTATTAGCATTTCACTGACTTTCTGCAGGTTGTATCATCTACAGCGACGGCCGAACTCTTCACATGTAAGTTAATTAAGAATTTTGATGGATTATTTATGCATATGCATGCTTTACATGTATATGCATAATGTACATGCTGGACCAATATAGCCTGGTAGCACATTATGTAAATAGTGAAATACCTCCAATCAAAATAACACATATATCCAGCAGCATTTTTGAGCGAGCTGAGAGAGCGAACCAGCCGCCTATTTTTGAAGAGCGGATGAGCGAGCAGAAAAATGTTCTTTGAGCGAGCGAGCGGCGGTTCTTTGTCGTCAGCGTGTGTTCGAGCGGCGGTTCTTTGTCGTCAGCATGTGTTCGAGCGACCTATTTTAGGAAATAACAAAAAGCATCAAAATATATGGGTGTGCGAAATCTTTATATATTTTACATGCTTTAAAGGCACAGCAAAGCCACTTAATTTTTTCTCATGAGCGCATCGAATTCGATTGATGAGCAAACCACTCAAAATCCAATTCTGCCCCCACCTAAACTTTCAAACATATGTTATGATTCACGGTTTTGACACACATTAGGTACATATTTAGGGCATAGCACGATGTGTAGACAACAGATAGAGCAACTACTAAACTTCAAGCAAATACTATGGACTTCTGAAGCATATGAGAACGCGATACGAAAAGAGTTCGACATACAGTTGATGGTTGAATCGTTTCTGTTATTGCGAAAATTGCCAGATATCCATGAAGATGGAATACTTAAAATCTTACCGAAGTGATAGAAATAATTATCTGAGACAAAATCAACGAAAGTTTGATCAAAATTATTGCATAACAAAAGGTTTTCATCAGGGATCTCAGTTCGGTCCTTTATTGTGAAATATTTATATAAATGATCTCATCATTCTGATGGAATCATTGGGTGTGAAAATTTCGGCATATGTCGATAACATGACAATATGGATTCACGGAGTTGACATCCTGATGTTCAGAGTCTATTAACTGAACTTTTAATGTGAATTGTCAATGGCTGGTAAGAACTATATGAATTTGAACGATGACAAGTGTCAGTGCATCGCATGGGGACAACGATCTTGTCTTTTCTACGAATGGCAAATATCTTGCTCAATCTGGTAAAATTCGGTTACTAGGTGTGGTTATCGACAAATTATTTACGTATATGATGATCAAGTTAAAAATATTACCCGTATACTAGTTTGGTAGTTAAATGGCATTAATCGTTTAAAAAGATTTGTTGACAGGAAAGTCAGATGGTGTTTAATTCAGACCTACATAAAACCGCATTTCGACTATGCTTCACCCCTTCTACTGTTCGCATCCCAACCTGCACGACGCAAACTTGAGACGATGTATGAGAGATGCCTGTGTCATAGCATGATGGACCATTCATCCTCTGTTGAGTCTCTGCAAGTATCTTTAAATGCATCCAGTTTACTAGAAAGTTGGTGTATGACGTTGCACCGATTAATGAAATCTATGAAAATATTATGAGAAATCTTGGACTATGTACAAAAGGACTAAAGAAAACATGCATGGAATCATCGTCTGTTGCTCCAATTCCTGCTATGCATATTTCCATCAAGCTCCTGAACGATTTCACAGAAGCGTTTTCCAGCAACCAAAGTTTATAATAATAATAATAATAATAATAATAATAAGCGTTTATTGAAATTGGAATGTGAATCGATCAGTACAATTTGAAGTTATCTTATATACATAGAGTTGAAAATCGAACAAGCAAGTAAAATAAAAGATTGACTGCGTTTCTCAGTTCGTCGTTTGGGCAAAATAAACCTGCCAGTGTGAGACGAAGTATGGAGCAAATTATGGAGAATATGCTCATGGCCCATAATGTTGCGCAAAAACTTCAATGACTGAGCTATGCGGCGGTCCTCGAGGGATGGCAAGCATTGATTGTTGCACTCAGGATCGCACAAAATTCTGTGGAATCGATTCTGCACACGATGAATGCGGCTAGAATCTGTTGTAGAAACACCAAGAAAAAGTGGAGCACAGTACTCAATTGAAGATCTTATCATATTGAAATAGACGATCTTGAGATCCTCGTGGGACAAAGTTGGACGGATTATTCGATAGGCATACAATTTCCGGGAAGCATTTCTAACAACGTAATCAACATGATTGGTCCATGTGGCTGCACTATTGAAGTGGACTCCCAATATGCACAGAGAATCAACTGGCTGAACACCGGGAATAGTCATTACATTGGATGGCTGAGAAGACTTCTTCAGGACGGTGAGACTTTTGCATTTGTCGAGGTGTCGAGGTTTATTTGGAGATCCATTTCGTTGGACCAATTGACAAGAACTCGATGATAACGTATGATGTGATCATTATCGCCAGACTTATAAATTGGCATGCACAAAGTGGTGTCATCTGCGTACTTCGTTAGTCGACAATCAAGGGAATCAAAGTCGAAGGAGCTTGTAGCAACACAATAAAGGAAGGGAGCAATAATTGATCCTTGCGGGATGCCAGATGTAACACTTGTCACCGAGCCGGATGTTGAACCGATTTGCACATATTGTTTCCTGTCAGTTAGGTAATCAGTAACCCGATGTACGAATCCAGGAGGAAATTTACTGCTGACTAACTTATTAATGATGTGTTCTGATTTCAATGTGTCGAACGCTTTCGAATAATCATATGCCAGAACAATGGCCCCATCGGTTTCCAAATCATCAGGACAAGACGTCAAATAGTCATGTAGGGAGACCAATGCACACAAGGCGGATGAATTTTGGCGAAAGCCAAACTGGTGGCGACCGCAACATTTCAGCAATAAGTCTTTTACTGATGATAGCACAACTTTCTCAAGAAGTTTAGCGGGAATTTTCAATAGGGAAATCGGACGGATATCATGCATGGAGGGATTTGATGTTTTGGGAATGGGAGAAACAGAAACCGTTTTCCAGATTTTTGGAACACTGCGAGAAGTGATAGATTCCATGATGAGACCATGTATGGGATTAGCTAGAATAAATCGAGCACTCTTGTAAAGGATAACCGGCAAATCAGAAGCTGCTTTCTTAGCAGGAAGTCTCTCAATTAATCTGAGAATGTCATCCACTGTCACATCGATATCCCATTCAGTTTCAACAGGAAGTGTATCGCTATTTATTGATGAGATTGAAAATATTGATGTCAAATGGTCATTAATAGCATTAGCACCGGTCTCAATCGATGAGTAACGAGATAGAATAGACATCAAAGGATGTGCTGATGTGTCAATACCTCGAACAGTTTTAACCATTTTCCATAAGTCATTTGCTTTTTGCTTTTTCATCCATATCGTTTTAGCTTTGAATATCTCTTTCTTGACTTTGACTTTCAAATGATTATATAAATTGAAGTTTTTCTGTCGGTAAGCATCCCATCGTTTATTAATGAGATCCTTCACAATATTAGTTATCCAAGGCTTATCATTGGGCGTACAATGAACATGAGATACAGGAATGCATGCATCAATGGCGGAGTTCAACAAAGAGTGGAACATATAACATTTTATATCCAAGGAAATATTGTCACTTTCAATAAAGTTCCAGTCGATCGAAGCCACCCACGAAACAAAATCATGAACATACGATGCCCGTAAATCGTAGACCTTTTTGACGATGCAAGCATTATTTGCTGGTTCTACAGGTGCTGTGGCAAGGAGGGAAGCATGTGGAGTCTTTGATTTATCGACGGGATCACATAAAGTAATGCGGTACTTATCACTCAACGATTCGGGTATTAGTATGTAGTCCAACTCCGAATTACCGTAGGTGGGACGGTTGCTGATATTCACCAAATCAAACAAATTACAGACGTCATGAATTTTAAATCTATTTAAATCACCACAAATTATTAGTGAATAGTCAGGATGAGCTGGTAGAACATCGTCCAGATGCAAAACGATGTATTCATTTACGACAAAACGAGTGCTGATGACGGGTGGGAGATACATTGCGAATAGAATAATGCGAAGAGTGGTAAAACATATAGTCAGACATTCAAAGTCAGGATGGTAAGCACTTGGGAAGCAATATGAAGGAAATACGCATTTAGTCCAGATAGCCACTCCTCCGCCAACTCTGTTACTGCGATCAGCGCGAAAACACGAGTAGCCTTCAATGGCTACGATGCTATTATCGTGCAAGTCATTCAGCCAAGATTCCGATGCAACAAATATATCTATATCTTTTAATTAGAGCAATGTGCGAATTTCATCTAGCTTCGGAAGGACAGAGCGACAGTTAGCTGACAGAATTGATGGTAGATAGCGTTTCGTCTGATTTGCTTGAGCTGCATTTAACGATTCTTTAATCGGATTTAAAAGCCGTCTTGAAAATACTGCACTTGATTCGCCCTCCCCGACCCAACATTCGCAGGGTCTGGTTGTTTAGACTTAATTCGAGAAACTCGAAATTGGTGCTGCTGGAGTCGAGTACGATCCATGTTGATAAAAACGTTGTGATATGGTGATCCATGACCACGTAACCCTTTTGATTTCTGAAAAAGCTCTCTTCTGGTTGTTTCGCCACAATTAATTCTGACTAACCGGGGCTTCCCCGCATTCATTTTTCCAATACGGCGAACATCGGTGATTTTTGTACTATCAACTTTCAGGTACTGACAGATACTCTGCATGTGTGCGTTGTCTTTGTCATTGTTAGCAGATACACTGCCTTCATTGGGTTCTGGAACCCCGACAATAATTAGATTTTTTCTCCTCCTTTGTCTTTGCTATATTTCTTCCAACATCCCACTTTCCCAAACCAAGGCTGCTACATTTTGTGTAAAGTCTTTAAAACTTGCCTTAAGTTGGTTTACATCATTTAAGTTCGAATCGACTCGTTGCTCAAGAATGTTAACTTTACTTTTCAAAAGATCAATTGATTCCCTAAGTGCAGCAAATTCTGACTTGACAGAACTTATTATCTCTTTCTTTGTTGATTCCAAAAGTTCTTTTAGATCAGCCATTGTGACACCAGCAGTGCTTGAGGAATTCGATCTTGTAGTTCGCTTTGGTATTGACATGGCAGCAATATGGAAACGTGCAGTCGATGACGAAATATCACGTGACAGAAAATCGATATTTCAATGAGCGACCGATAGGGCGGTTTTATACGCAGCACTGATAACAGCTGATTTGCTCGCCGACAATACCGGACGTTCAACACCACGACATACACGTATGAAACGCACTTCTATGGAAACACTGCGACGGATGGAATTTCACAATGCACAGATATCTAAATTTAGATTTCGCGAAGACACTGTCGGCGCTGAATGTGAGAGTGATGAACACTATTCCACGGTAATTTCACAATTGAGACAAATCGTAGACTTTCGAAGCAACCACCAAATTAGCATAAACTTTGAAATCACCACCGAAAAGATGAAGCCAAGGCAATCACGTCGATGTAAAAAACACCAGAGATAGAGGTCCCCAAATTCCTCCAAACCGCAGACCAGAGACAGAACGCACGACCACCTCGCTTGACAGTTGTTTGAGCTATACAGATTACAGTTGTTTTTATAACAGTTGAGTATGGTAAGAATTCTATCCATTACTTTGGAGTAGAATTCCTCCGAAAGTCCGAGCCTGTCACCACAAATCAGCAATTACTTTAGAAGCTATTTGGAATTACATGTGGCGGTCCAGTGGAGTAGCTCTGTAGTTTTCAGAAACTTTTGATTTTCATTTACTCTTACTTTTACATATTTACATTTACTCTTACATGTTCCTTTTACTTCTATTTTAGTTCTTTTCGAGTGTTGTCATGTTATACTGCAGTTGATGTATTGGCTTCAGTACACTGCTACACTCGTTGACTAACATCGCTGAAGTTACAATTTTCAAGAAACTCATCGCGGAATGTGACATCATATCTAAATATATCAATAAATGACAAAGTTATGGATAAATCCGGACAATCAAGAGGTCCAGATGACATCTGCTATCATTCTCTCATTTCTTGCACAAATACATCATTTACCAAATCCTCTGCGACAAAGCTCATCAACTGGGTCAAAATTGCAATACAATGAGAAAATGGTTCTCTGTTAACGAGATTGACTGCTTTGTTTTGCTAAATGCTGGTTTGGTGCATGAAACTGCCAATTCTATGCAGAGATCTTTGAATTTAAAATTACCAAGCTCAGTTTCGACGAACCTTTAATATTATAAAGTGAATGATAGAGGCGATGAAAATCCTGAAAATAAGTAAAAATTGAAATAAACTCATAATAAAGAAAATTAGTTTTATATAAAGATACATAAAATTAGGCCAATTTAGGAGAAGAATGAAAATTTAGGTCATTTTAGGTTTTAAGGTCATGTGTGAAGCCTGCTATAGGAAACGCTATTCGAAAATGCTTTGAATGGATTTTCCCGCGTCACAAACCTTAGATGGTCATCAAGCAAATCACTTCCAGTCTTTTAGAAACTTCAAACGAAGTAAAACGCCAGTCGCAATTTGCTTTATCTCCAACACTTCGAAATCGCAGCGTGAGAGATGAAAATAATATTCCAATTCGAAATGCGGCCAACAGTAGACATTTTCGAAATCAAATTATAGGGAACCGAAACTTAAAAATTCCCCCTGTTTTCGAAATCGAACTTCAAGAACAACACCATTCATAATTAAAGAATGACTTTTAACTATTGTCTTTTTTTGTGAAATGATAATTATCCATGTTTATTTCCCCGGTAGATGTCCCTTATGACTGAGCGTGCTTGCATATCTTCTTTTCTATGAGAAGTTCATGAGAATGGATTTGATGGCTTTAAGGTTTAGCGAAAGGCCACAACACAAAAATAGTAACAAATGAAATTGAATGGCTCCAATAACAAACACTAATACATGCACACCAAAATCAAAAACAATTTTTTCAAGTTTTTGAACCGTTTATATTGCAGCATTGAATCCTTATCCCAACACTACATGTAAATGTGCATACAAAGTTCCTCTCTGGTAGAACAAAAGTATTCTATGAAACACATGCACTCAACGCCGCATCTGATATGTTCACAGGAGAACGAGAAAACCACAATCCGAGTCATCGAATATTCCTGAAGTAGACATGGTGTCCATGCTTAATTCTCACAATCATCCGAATATCATTTCTTAATGTGCAAGGCGACATGCATCAATCACACCTCGCAGTTTTATAAAATAACAGATCAATCTCTAAGAATATGTTCAGTAGCGTCTTGAAACATTCACAAACAAAAGTTCTGTTACTGGTGTATCCGTCGGTGTCTTATCAAACTACTTGAATGTGAAAACGACTTCCCACACGATTCACAGATGAACGGCCTCTCACCTGTGTGTATCCGACGATGACATTTCAAACTACTCGAGTTGTTGAACGATTTCCCGCACAATTCACAAATGTATGGCATGTCACCTGTATGCATCCGTCGGTGCATTATCAAATGACTTGACACTGCGAACGACTTTCCACACGATTCACAGGTGAACGGTCTTTCACCTGTGTGTATCCGACGATGAGTTTTCAAACTGCTCGATTTTGTAAACGACTTCCCACACCACTCACATGTGAACGGCCTCTCCCCTGAGTGCATACGCCTATGTTTTGCTAAATGACTTGCCTTGGTAAATGACTTCCCGCACGTCTCACAAACAAGCGGCTTGTCACGCGTGTGCATCCGCCGGTGCCTTATAAAACCACCTGGATCTGCAAACGACCTCCCGCAGGTATCACAAATGAACGGTCTCTCACCTCCATGCATCCGACGATGCCTGATCAAAGTTCCTGACCTTGAAAATGCTTTCCCACAAGCCTTGCAAATAAACGGCCTGTCGCCTGTGTGAATTCGCCGATGATGTATTAAACTTTCCGGTCGGGTGAATGACTTCCCGCACGACTCACAAATGAACGGTCTTTCACCTGTGTGTATCCGACGATGCTTTATCAAACTACTTGATTGTGTAAACGACTTCCCGCAGAATTCACAGATGAACGGCCTCTCACCTGTGTGCATCCGACGATGACATTTCAAACTACTGGAGTTGTTGAACGGTTTCCCGCATGACTCACAAATGTATGGCTTGTCACCTGTGTGTATCCGTCGGTGTTTTATCAGGACGATGTAAACGACTTCCCACACGATTCACAGATGAACGGCCTCTCACCTGTGTGTATCCGGCGATGACATTTCAAATTACTCGAATTGTTGAACTTTTTCCCGCACGACTCACAAGTGTATGGCCTCTCATCTGCATGCATTCGACGATGCCTGATCAAACTTCTTGAATCTGCAAGTGGCGTCCCACTATTCTCACAAGGGAACGGTCTGTTGCCATTGTGCACCTGATGATGTCTTATCAAATGACATGAAAGGGCAAATGACTTCCCGCACGACTCGCAAGTAAACTTGTCAGGTATACATTTGACCTCTGATACATTTGCCATCTTCACAAGGAACTGAAACGAGAGAAGATATAACTTGCAACCGCAAAAATATATGTGAAATGTATTACGAATATCATGGATCAGTAAGATGGTTTGCTTTTAACATAATAACATAAACGTTTCGAATTTAATTGTAATTGACATCGACTTTCGTATTGATTTCCTGTGATTTTTGCAGATAGCAGCAACGCAAAGGCTTATTCAGTCATCAATATATTTGTTGCCCACCCGATACATACGAAAAAAGTTCTTATCTCACATTATCCGAATTTCTGACTGCATTATCAACTCTGAAAGCGCCTCGATAATCGGATTCGATTGTATTTATAATGGAATTCAATTCAATATCTTTAATTGGGGTGTCACATAAAAGAAATTAGCCTGCACAGGGAAACTGAATATTATTCGCAATCATTTTCTAGTACTGAACTTGTGACATTAGAAAAGATCGTTTAACAATCATGAAATACACTGCAACCCTTGCTGCTGATTGTTAAATAAAAATATTCACCGGAACCGTTCTATTATTGAATATTTTGGAGTTGACTCCATTCTCGAGTTATACAAGAGGAGCAGGCTAAGTAAGAAGTACATACCAGGTATAAACATGATTCAAAAATCTTAAATAATGTTTTCGGGAGTGTAATCTCGATTGTATCGTTGATATATCAGTCGCCTCAAGTGTGGAGCATTAATTTGAATTTAATATTACATCCAGTCCATTGAGTGTACTTTCTTCTGCTAAGTACTTCATCATACTTTACATTCCTATTGTGAAAATACTACGACCTTTGAAGAGTGGGATTCTCATTCTGTGGAGCCATGAGGGTGATCAGATATTTGCACAAACATGTGCTAGAACATTGGTCGGTAGCTCTACATGTGTTTAAAACATCAAAGTTCCGAGAATTTGACGATGCTGGTATGCGGTCAATCTATTGTCCAACTTCTATATGCAGTTCTCTAAGTTACATTGTCATTACGAATTTCATAACAACACTGCCCGCTCAATTTTCACTCTCAAGAGAAGCAATATCAGCAATTTCACGATCATGTGGTAGAACTTTTGTCACAATATCGACCTCTTCTTTGATTTCTGAGGGTTCGAGGCCCGAAGGCAATCGTGGCAGATTGTTATCGCCACAGACTAATATACTACTGTGCATGTACAATTATGGGGAGAGAACGAACATCAGAAGGAGAACGAACATCAACAAGACAGCGAACACCGGGAACGGACGGACAACAACACCTCCTCCGCGATACTTTGCTTTCGACTGACAATATTCTTCGGTGATGGACGCTGCCCCTCATAACGCATAAGTTCAGACGGTGTCATTTTTACTCTTTATTATTATATTAGTTATTAAGATAATGTCAAATTTTATTGAAAGCTATGATTTTATGAGGTGTTGAATAAAGTTTAACTGTACGTGTGTCTTGCTATTCCTTTAGTCAACTCTCGACGCCTTATCCTTTGTATTTTTAGAATTTTGAGTAAGCAATAAAATTTAAGTCATCGAAATATTGAACCTATATTTATTTATTAAGGACGAGTTATCTCTCCTCTAGATTTTTGATTAAAAAGTCAGTGATTTGAAATGAACCTTAAGTGATTAGCTAGTAAGCTATTTTAGCTACACAAAAAAGCTAATTACAGAAGAACTGGATTCAGAAAGCGCAAGATCGAAGAAGCTGGAGGAGGGAACGGAGGCCATATGCCTGCAGTGGCACGAAAGACATGATGATGATAATGATTACATATGATAATGCAATTCTCAACATCTGGATTCGAATGTCAACACATGGATGATAGCATAGCTAAATTAAATGGCAACATGATATAAAGTCACGTTGTCAATATGTAAAAAAGACATGTACTACGGAACACTTTTTTCTTGCTTTACCAAAAAAAACGAAAAATAAGAGAATGCCACACGAAAATTCAGGCATATTTTCGAAAAAGCGAATAAAAGCGAAAAAAGCGAATGTCTGGATGCTCTGTACAAGGTAGACAATTTGAAAGACACGCGCACATTTTGTCTTTCCAAAGACATTTTTATAAATTCCCTAAGGCTATTGATCCGATTCCATATCGTGCCCTTGGTACTGCGTGCCGCAATTGATACTTTTCAATTCGCCGCTTTATTTCTCTTCATAACAACAAGGCTTTACGAAGCGACGCATCAATTAATTTCTGAAGTCAACATGCTGTGTTCAGAACACACACGAGTCATTGGTCCATTTTCTTTAATGACAATCGAATGTTGTTTGAATAATGCCGAGTTCAACGGATTTCATAAAGTGATGATAGAACTCGGTCAATTCGTGATTTCTGATGAACTGAGTATTCAACTTTTTTTTGAAGACTTGACTTTTTAGTGGAGACTTTTTGGCATCACTTTTCTCTTTTTCCATGTGCTTACGAATGGGCTGACACTGTTTGAGAAGTTTCTCAATGGCAGGATATGGGCGGAGTCACCGGACGCTGCTATGATAGAGAAAAGGAACACAGGTAACATCCTTTCCTTCCTGCAAGACTCAACTCCATCCGCATGTCAATTATCATTTGCGGGAGTCCGCTTTCACCAAAGATCACAAGATCTTCCACACCTATACCTAAGGCTTATGAACCGTGTGCAGCAAACCACTCCCAAGATCCATGAATCCTGGGAAAGTGGAATAATCTTTAAACGGTGATCAATTTCTCTGAATATTTTCATATTTCAGACATTTGACCAATCTCGCTAGCGTAAACAAACTTTCCACGGAGTTGTCTTGCGTCAGTTTGCTGTACATGGTATTGGCAACTTTTGCGCCTTCGGCATCCTAGAAGATTAATGACGCGTTACCCAGACTTGTTCATGAGTCGGAGACCAACACCTCAACATTAAATCCATCTGTTTTCTGTGAATTTACTCCTATTGTGAAAGAAGTTTAGTCAAAATGTATGCTGAACAGTGGGTGGTATGAGAATTAAATAAGACAGAAGATTCGTGGCGAAAATAACTTCATGTGAGAATACAATACAATACCTTTCATACATTACTCCATACCGATGAAAGCAAAATTAAGCCCAATACTTGAGACTTATGAATGATGTTGACGCAGATATAGGACAAAACAGAACATAATTAGACAAAGTCGAATAACAGGACAAAACAGGACATAATTAGACAAAGTCGAAGAATACAACTAGACAGGACATAATTAGACAAAGTCGAATAATAAGACTAAACAGGACATAATTAGACGAAGTCGAATAACAAGACAAAACAGACATAATTAGACAAAGTCGAATAACAGGACTAAACAGGACATAATTAGACAAAGTCGAAGAATACAACTAGACAGGACATAATTAGACAAAGTCGAATAATAAGACTAAACAGGACATAATTAGACAAAGTCGAAGAATAAGACTAAACAGGACACAATTAGACAAAGTCGAATAACAGGACAAAACAGGACATAATTAGACAAAGTCGAAGAATAAGACTAAACAGGACATAAGTAGACAAAGTCGATTTACAGGACAAAACAGGACATAATTAGACAAAGTCGAATAATAAGACTAAACAGGACATAATTAGACAAAGTCAAAGAATATGAATAAACAGGACAAAATTCGACAAAGTCGAATAACAGGACAAAACTGATCAAGTTGAAACCCTGAGTCAGCGAAGATTTTCGACTGTTCTAAAAACTGGGAAAAACCATTCCTTTTCCCAAGGATCGATCGTTAAACATCAAGTCTATTCGAACAGTAGCGATATAGCTTTGCTATCGTCTATCATAAAGGATCATGTTCCGAATAGTATTAGGTATCGATTGATCATGGATTATGGGACATCCCAACACCGATTTCGCGCTTCATTGTAGACAACAACGGCCGTAATTGATATACACAACAGGGCTGCCACACGACAAAATTTTCTTTTTCATTTCGCAGACACACTAAGTTTGCGCAGCTGCTTTAACGCTGCATAAGCCAGACGATTCAAGAATATATAGGAAGTAAAACGTTCTGTATACTCAAATACTTGAAATTGAATGAATCTATAAATAACATATGTCTGTTCTCGTTTCTGAGGCTGTCAATATGGGTAGCGTTTGTCAATAGGGCAACGATCGCAATTCGTATTTGAGCATGTTGTACATGTACAATGTACGTAATATATACTACCGCGTAGTTATTACACGTCTTGTGAAGTGAGGTGTAAACTAAATCTTCGAACTTCTTGACTAAGTCTATCATTCATGCTTTGCATCTATTCGTCACATGTACCTGATTCGTCCGTTTTGGATTATGTGCAACTCGTATTTCTAAACAGGCAATAATTGATATACATAGTTTAGAAATTTTCAACCAGAATGTCCAGAATGGTCTAAGAGTGCCGACAGGCGTGAAGAAATGAACATAATAGGGAAACTTCAAATGAGAATGTTGAAGCATCAGGATTCCGATACTTGCCAATATACGTGAATGTGTAGCAAGCTTTTGACGTCATAATCATAATGTAAATTATCGTCGAAGGATGATACATAATAATCAACGTTTGTGAAGCTAACGGAACCACTTTTATCTTTAAACTTATATTTCTCAAAAAATCTTTAACGACTAGCTTTCATCGTCAATATCAATCGAATTTTAATAGACTTTGGTTATTGTTAATTGATATTGTCGATTATCGTTATTTATTATAAATTCATTGCTGCATAAGTCTTCCGAACACAGCTGGTAGTCTCCGTGACACAGTGGTTAAGTGCTTAGACTAGCGATATTTTGGTCCAGAGGTCAAGTCCCAAAAGTGTCATTGGAAGTCGTCAGGAAGGGCATCCGGACTAAAAGATAACAACGTTCCAGATTAAAGTCTGACTGTGTCAAAACTGTCCAACCCCCAGTAAGGATGAGTAGTGACGTTAAACCATCATCACCATAAATCTTCCGAAGTAGCGACTCCTTCAGCAATCTCAAGTGATACTCATTTAAAGTAAAATGTGATACATCACTTGTCTATGAAGAGACACATAGTAAAATCCAAAAGGTAACGATGTTGATTCGGCGCAGTGCTTTCAAAGTAGAATTCTGCATCACACTTTGCTAAAACGCACTAAGTGATATAACTTTTTTGTTATGAATAGCTTGAGAGAAAATGACAGCGCAATAATGCATGACCGTGTCGACTATGTAGTCGCCAACTTCTTTCAAAATCGTTCAATGAATCGTAGAATCTTTGGGCCTTGCGCTAAAGCGCCTATGAAATCACATTTGGTGGACCAAGGTCAAATTCATAGTATTAATTGGGAGTTCAGATCCAAATTAGAAAGCTAACTTTAATGAGGAGCGATGCACTAAACCGGTACTATTAAAGGCATGTTCCTAGAAATCGTACGCTCACTTTGCGATGTCAGATGACCAGTTCAACGACTGGGACAAATTCGCGTCTCAAGTTGACACGTTGGATGATGCAATTTTTTTATTCTTCTGCTACGAATGTTTGGTTTAATTGTGTATTAGAAGTCTGTCATACCTACACATGTGACATGTCTTCTCTTTGATAATTTCATCGTTTGAATCATGAAAAGCATATAAAGTGTAAGATGAATTACACATTGTATCGATCATTTTAGAAATGATGCATAGAAAGCATTTTTGTTTAGTTCAAGATCATCAACATAACAAGTAAACTCAATATTTCATCACATCATGCATTATTGCTGATAGATAAATCAAGAGTAGATGTTCGTAAATTATTGGATTTGACTAAACAAAATCAAATATTGATGTAATTTAAAAAAACACGGTCTAAGAAAAACATTGATATTTTTCTTTCAAAAGGCTTGCAGCTGAGGTTGTAGGCCTAATTATTTTTTTCTTCAACAGTTGTCGCAAAATAGGATTTGAGTTAGCCCTATGTGATACAAGAATCTATACAAAAATTATAGAGCATCATAAGATAGAATATTTTATATATTGCAGCTGTTTTGATCATTTCAAGGCGCTTGGTACCCCTACTGTACCAAATGCCCTTATTGAAAATTCAAAATTTAAATATGTTCGAATTTTATTGCATGCGTTTTAGTGCTATCACATGCCTGTTCATTGCTAAATAAATGAGTATGTAATAAGAACAAAAAATATTTTCGATAAGGGCGCTTGGTACACTTGCTGTACCAAGCGCCTTTATTGGAAATTCAAAATTTCTGTTTCATGCGCTTTGGTTCTCGTACATGCCTGTTTACTTATATATAAATGAATTTGTAATGAGATCAAAAACAATTTTGTACCAAGTGCCCTATTTTCTTGAATTTTGTACAGAGCGCCCTGATTATTGCTATAATGTACGAAGAGCCCGAATTTCTGACAATCGCGTGCACCAAGCGCCCCAATCATTATAATAACAATAACCACCATTCGCTACTGACTCTACTTCTAGAGTTTAAGTGCCGTGTACATGACAAATAAACATGCGAAGTCTAGCTGGAAGCCACTGGGGCGCTGTATTCGCCGTTCTATCCTTGCTCTGTGCTGCGGTTGTGCCGATCGGACTCATAGCGCCCGCATTAAAAATTGTTGACAATGTACTGAATGATACTATGCGCCTCATCACCGACTGCATACATTCTACTCTGAAGACATCCTGCCTGTCCTGAGTGGCATCTATCCTGGTATCAGGCGTGAGTGGCTGGCAATACGATAGCATCAAATCTCCTGTACAAAAGATCATCTACACGAGAAGCTGACTGGAAAAGGCTCACGTCCGACACGAAAACTCAAATCTCGCAATCCATCATCAAGGAGACACATTGGATCTGTTCCTCTTCTCAACGCTTGGACCGCTGACGAATTGAGACGGAGGTGGTCTCAGCCTACTCACAGATTGCGCCACAATATCAAGGAGACGACGTATCATTGGCTCACTCTTTCATGAATCGGATCGAGCCATCATCAAATGATTCCTGGTGCGGTGATCCACAAACGAGTATCATGTACTGCATTGCTACGTAATTGGCATGCGTAGTCACTTGGCTACTGTTGATTGCGACATGCGAAGGAAGCATCGTCAGACTGCCATCTATTTGACATTCCTCTTCTTTTGTACATTTCATGTGAATTTACATAATTTAATGAGAGAAAATCATTGTGAGGAAATTTTGCTTAAATTCGTGTAAAGGAAAGATTGCGGATGGATTTAAGTGAAGTATGTAAAATCACAAGTTCTGATCATTAAAAAAAATTGTGAACGAAGCATAATGTGAAAATCCGTCAGCGATGACTTGAAAATTTGTCTTTAATGAATGAGACAAATTTCAGATGAAAATATTTTGTACTTTATTGTTCGCCTTGCTAGATAGCCTTGCTAGATAGCTCACGATTTTCTCAAGTGACGATTAACAATGCAATACCTTTACTCCCTTAGCCCTATTATTTTATTGCATATTTTTCATAATCTCAAAACCCAATGATTTGAGTCTAAAAAGTCGGAAAAGAATGAAGATATCGAGTCCTGGAATAGAGTTTCCGGAGAGATTTTTTGTACATCACACCTGTCTAAAAGAATGTTTCAATCTATTAGAAATGCAGTTTGAATGAAAACACTTATCACTTATTCTCGGGGGTACTGGACGTCACCGGTGCTTCATTCCAAAAAAACTTCCATGATACGGATACAATCTTCAACGTTGATTTTGTGGTATGATAGCCTTGATAAAATCTTTCAATTCGCAGACTTTTTCACACAATCTCTGATATCAGAAGTTCCAAAAACCGATGATAACCATAGTACCGAAGCAAGACATCAAAAATGTAGAAGAGAGCCTACAACTCAGTAAGTGATGAACTATGACAATTTGCTTACTTATCTATAACCCATCTATCTATATCATCAAAACTCATCGCAGACATGATGCACGGTATAATTCTTACCACACTGAAATTCTTACCAAATTGAAAAAATCGACCATCTTTCATTTGGAGAATAGACGACAGACACCATGAATAGAAGTTAAAACTATTTATGTTTTGAAGAATAAACTCGCATGGAATCTGAATTTTCTGCCTTTAAACCGGAGAGCTTTACATGTTATACAAGCGCTTCGCGCTTCTGGTCTTTTTCTCCTGCTTATCTAAAATATCTAAATATTCTTTAGTTGTTAAGCTGCATTGTTCTAAAAGGAAATGTCTTTGACTAACACAATATTTGAGTGCTTGTGAACATCTGAACGAGAACGGCTCTGATATGTGATAGATTACTAACACTGCATCAGCTTCAAATTAAGGCAATCTGCAACTAATTTGAGTTTTTGAGATGCTCACTGTAAAAGCCACTGCAGAGATCCGCATATCCATTATGAAAACAAAACCTCGAGAAATCAAAGAAAATCAGTCAATATTCTAGAATTCTAACATGTATCTTATGTTCGCAAGTCCGATTTACATGAATATCGAAATACATACATGGGCATAGTGTGCATGGGGGAGCAATAAATCAACACGCGATGATTTGTTGAAGGGAGATACAAGGCGAATACTACAGAGCTAGCTTTCGGACATTCTTAAATACCGGTTGCTGTCATTTGCATTTGCTCTCTTTGACTGCTCTAGAGTTCTTTTGAGGTAGCGAGGCATGGTGAAAGGCATTTTCTGTTCCTTTTCTTTCTTTTCCAGGTATTCTTGGATGTTTTCGAGCCTCAATTCGGCGGACTTAAGTTCTTCACATCGCTGCTCTTCTTTATCTAATTCTATACGGAACTGTTGTTGGAGAGCTTCACGTTTTCTTTTTCCTTCCTTCTATTCTTGGTTTTGCAGCCATGTTCAGTAAAAAGCATATGATGCATTGTACATGCATTTTGTCCACTAATTTACCCACTCTTATATTTGAGCTATCAATTTTCATACCTCTCAAAACGGATTTACAAATCGCAAGGAATCTCAGGGTTTGAGCGAGAGACTTTTTTAGTCAATATGTCGGATAGGTTTGAAAACCCCTCTCTACTTCTGCGTTTCCGTGCGGCAGAACAAAAACTGTCTTTGCGACTTTAACCAAAGCTGGCATTTTCCAATAATTTCGACCCTCTTCCAAAATGTAGACGCATCGCCACGATCTTGAGAGGATTCTGACCGACTGCTTTGTTGAAGTCGGATTTCAGCTTTCAATCGAGATTTGTTGATGTCACAAAGCATGAACGGTATCGATCGCGCCACTTGTAGAGAACAATTTCGACATTTTCGTGGTCTTGCTATCGAGGGTCAACAAATCTACAAGACATTAAGAAATTGTTTAAGAAACTTTTTCCTACAACATAGAAGTGTAACATATGTTTTTGGTGATACGCTGAATGCTAGAAAATTCACATTATCAGTGGATGGGGTACGACTATTAACATCTCTGGCGATGAATGCATGCGAAAATGGTCAAAATGGCAAAATTAAACCTTCGAAATTTTGAAATGATAGATTTCACGTAATCTTATCAATTTGCTCTTAAATTCGCGTATTCGCGTTTCGTTCGCGTAATGCGCGAGGTTTTCGAGCCGCCAACTCGCGAGGTGTTGCCGCAACACTCCGGGGACGCGGACTATGAAGAAAAAAATTAGAAATATACAGAAAAAATGAAGTGTCAAGGAAAAAATCACTGACACGGAAATACGAGCGTCAACACTGTTTGATTGTCGGGGTGCATAAAACCGGCCGCAATGATGATATCATTGTCGCTATGAAAAATGGTAGCAAAAATGGATGAAGTGCACGAAGCAGCAGCTTAAAATACAGGTCTTCCAGTTAGCGCGATCGAATGATGTGCACGTCGTGCGAAACAGGTCGACAGCTGAAGATCGCCTGCACTTGTCTCACCATACAGTAAGTAAAACCACTGTGAAAAACGAAGAACAAAACATAAATGTAAATGCTAATAATATTCAAATAGTAGGTATTCTGTGTAGATATGAAAATAATGAAAGAAAAACATTCTATAACTTACTGCCGGTCTGTCACACTGAGCTTATATTATGACTGAATCGGAATCTGGAGGTCTGGTCGCTGAGATGCTTACAGACGTCAGGATTGCGTCAGAATGAAATTTAATAGCTTGATTGAGATGAAGATTAAGAAGATAGCGATAAATGAAAAGAATTTGATCCCTCCAAGGGACCCATGCGGAGTTCCCTTGGTTAAAGGAAAGAACAACTAAAACAGGCTGTCTAATCGCATACATCTGCAATTGGCGTCATCAGCAGGAACTTGGGTAAGGATTCGCGTTGCGGCCCCTACTCCTGAACATTCAAACTCAGCCAAGTGAGGCCCTGCTACATGAAATCAGCCTCGAAATTAATTGAAATAATAGAAGCACGCGCAATTGTTAAGAAGCTGCTGAGCAGAAAATATCCTTACTTCAATAAAGTATCCCTGCTTTTATGCAGCTGGTTCTCAGCACTTTGCTTGAGATTTGCGCTATTATATCTTCTCTTACTGAGAGTAGTAGCTGTACGATTGACTGTTTCAATCAAAACTTCTTCCAATGTAGATACGGTGATATCCTAAAACTTGTCCAGCCAACACTCTAGCTCCTGTCCTGTAGGGCACACACTTTTGTGGAAAGGTTAAAAGTGACAAGGTCAAAAGAGTAACTGAGTTTCTCCTGTAAGTAGGACCAAAGCTAAAAAATGAAGGTGGAGACCTGTCCAAGTTGGTTTTCTATAAATACAGGTAGATAACGAATCATCGTTGATTTTGATGACCAAAACCTCATGAGAGTGAAGCTTTCCAGCCTCAGTTAATTCATTAGCAATTTGTAGATTAGGATAAACATTATTCATCTTTGAAAATTTCAAAATGGCTTCCTTCATCAAAGACGATAAAAGAATCATCAACATAGCGGAAGTTATGTATTGGGCTGTAGTGCGGATTAACTTCGAATTTTTCTTAGATCAAACTTTTCTTCTTTTTAAGAGTTCCCGACAAGAATGTGTGAATAGCCTTGCAACTTATGACATCGTTTTGTCTTATTTTCATAACGAAGCCCATAACAGCCAACAAATGTTTAAAAAGGATAAGAGATGCACTTGTGGTGTATTTAACGGTCATCAAGAGATTGGACATTCAATGATTCTTATAAAGTTGTATTTTATTAAATGAATGGCGCGATAGTGACCAGACTAATAGTTACAACAGAAATTTTCAAACTAAACAGAGAGAATAAAACAATCAGATCAGCGAGGAGAAGTGAACAATGGTATTGCTATAATAAGATTGGCGAATTTGACGACGTGGCAAGAGTCGACTGGTATGTCTTAGAGAATCAAGGGGTTTACGGAACATGAAAAAGGATACGAGAGGATGTTAGACAGGATTGTAAGCGACTTTCTCTAAGAATAGGCTGCTGGAGACTAGTGTAGATATCTATCTTTCTCAATCCAGTAAAATGCACCGAGCGAAAAGTTGCATACCGGGTACCGTATACATATTTGCAATACATCTACAAGTCTGCCTACTATATACCTTCTAATTTGCCTAGGATTTTAAGTCGAAAACTCTGAACCTACTAGCATGGGGCTGATATAGCACGTATGTTACCACACCTCCCTTCCAGCCATACGAGACTTCAAATCACACAATTCAACAGGAAACATGTATCAGAATGTGTCAACTCAGTGCATTGCCTTGGTTCGCCTTACTTAGTTTTACAGAGTTTTCTACGTTATCTTTGCGAGATCTAGAGGTTTATCATGCAAAGTAAACTAATTTCCATGATTTTACCGACTCCAGAGCATCAACAGAAAAATTAATGATGCAAAAATCCTTATAAAAATTGATATAAAAATTACCTTGTTAATTTCATTCACATATTTACAAGGCAATCAGTATTGCCGGATCAAGAAGTGCGATAGCCTAGAGACAAAAATTGTGACACTATCATGGCCTGGATAACTCGGTCTGAAGCCTTGGTCAGTCCAATTTTTTATGCTGAGGAATATACTTGACCGAAAAACATGTAATTACATGATCAGAGTTAGAGTCCACAGCCGAACTTACAGCCTTTTCAAGTTCAGCCATTGCACATTTTCGAAAGAGGTTTCATTCAAATGATTAATTTACCATTCCTCTTAACTTCCGAAATCAAGCATCAGACTGATTCATTCAAAAGACATCTGGTTGCGTAAAAATTATCTATATACTATCTTGCTGCTGAGGGTCATCCTAGGGAACAGGAGAAGGATCATTCTCTTCAAGAAAAACGAGGATCAGTTAGCTAGTTAGTGCCTGGTACTTCGCAATGATTTCTGTTATTGATAAAAAGGACATAAAAAGGCTTATAAAGAAATAACATAAGCACTACTTCAATTTCTAACCTTAAAATAATGAATGACGATTGCTATGACGAGTTACTCATGATGAAAATCATTTCGCTAATTTCCTGAGGAGAGTGATGTCCAATATACGTGACCTGTTATGTATAATGTCTAGTGATCGGTAAATTTGTGGTTTTGCACTCCTTCATTCCAGTCTACAGCTATTTTTTCATAATTTATTAAAATAAATGTCTTGACTGAAGTCTAAATGCAAATTTATGAAGTATATTTGTACAAAACGGTTAACAGCATAATACAGTATCAATTGGATGTGGACACTGAAAAACAGTGTTCCGTTTACTATGGAATTCCATTCAGATCATTGCGATGATATAATTTGATTTTATTTTTATAAAATTTTTTAACAAAATTTTTCTGTTCGTCAACACTGAACTCACAGTTGCGAAATTTTAAATCAGAAATCAGCCTTAAGATGAATTTGTTGTTCGATATAAACAAAGAGATAGGCTCTTTTATAGAAATTCTGTATTTGAATTGCGTACTCATGTAGTGTTATTTCAGGAGAAAATCAGATACGAGATGTAAATTTAATTCAACTTGTACGAAAAGAATATGTAAAGACAACGTTGATTACAAAAGAATGATGTAAATTGAAAAGAATCCTATGAAATGACATCTCAAAAATATGATTTTCTTCTTACAACTTCATTGAAACTTCAGCAGAGCATTCATTAATAGTATTTGTAAATTGTTATATCCCCACTAACAATATGAAATACCTAATTGACAAATGTTTTATAATTATTTGAAAATAAGGCAACTTGAACTGTAGAACTGTGGGATACAGTCGCTTGAACAGGATTATTGTAAAGGATGTGAAAAAAACGATTAACCGAAAACAGATGACGATTTCAAGATGCAATTAGAACAGAAACTATGTAGCTATCCCTACATTCAAACAGGGTAACATGCAATCTTCAAATCGATGATCATGAAAATTATTTAAAGTTGTGAAGCTATGTAGATATCATTTAACTCTAGCTTTGTCCATTGCATTCTACTTTAAGCTACTTCCAATTGGTTAAATGCTTTTAACGAATGACTTGTCGTAGTCCGATAGTAGGTCTGATTGTACAGAAGTTACTTCAAAATGGAACTGCTATACTATGATGCAATTTTCAATAAAAAAAAAAATTAAAAAAAAAAAAAAAAAACAAAAATTAATTATTAAAAGTTTCGAACAGTGATTGAGACAGTAAAATGATAATTTAGCTGGATTTCAATTAATGATCCTATTCAGATTGTCCCATGTAACAATAACACAAATGTTATCATAAATATCTAAAATGTTATCAAAGAATGAAAAAAAGAGATAATTTTGTTTTTTAATTTATAGAATAAAAAATCCCTGAATCTCATATTTGTGATTGATTTTTCGATTAATTATTTCAGCAACTTCGTTTTCCAGCTAATTTGACAACACAAAATTTTCCATTACATGCAATCACATGCTTGAAATTGGATACTTTCATTTGAAATGAAACACTGTTTCATATACAGAATTAACTTGCCTTTCCATATGAAAAAACGCCCATATCGTCTGTTCTACCTATTAAAAATTGAAAATGCATTTTTTCGTCTTATGTAAGTAGTCAAATGCATACTTTTTTGCAGGAAAAATGCATTTCTACGTTCAAATAATAAAAATCAGCGCTAATGAATGATATTTTCGTAATGAGGTAACAAAATTACATCAGAATATGACAATTTAAAATAATGCTGAGAATTTTTTTTTCTTGGTACCGAGTTGACCGGGATTCGTGACAGACTACATGAGATTAAGTTTTAATGAATTTCAGCAGTCAAAATACTGAACAACGTGCTAAAAGGGCCTTCATTTGAATTCATAATTTGAAGTGGAAAATTAAGTAAATGTTTTTTTTCTTTTTAATTTTTTCTTAAGCGTATTATAGAAAGATATTTGAATACACCATTCTGACTTGAAATTTTATACAGAAAAAGCAACGCCAAGGTTTTCATTAAGTGGCCCGATATATTTCGCCGGCTCTTCTCAAGGTGAACACCGGAGTGAGAGACATGGAAGTTGACAGCAGAATTGCAAGCATGAACGCAGTTAACAGACGGACAGACATGGACAGTATCTCGTGACATAGATAGCCGACACATTCACGTGGTTAATAAAACGTCTTCTACTGAAAGGTAGGGAGTATTTACAACCAGAAAAAATTAATAAAGGCAAATAAGGTAATAAAGAAAATAACAAATAAAGAAAGAAATGTATATAAATAAAGAAAATAAAAATAAAAAATAATAATAATAAAAAATATATATATACAAAAACAAATAAAGATAACAAACAAAGGAAAAAGTTACCAAGGTAAAAGTAAGTTCACAACTGTCTCTTTCTGTACACACAGATCTGGTTGCACTTTTTGAATGAGCAGAGCTTCAGTGACTGCAAGGTGTCCCCACTTCCTCGACATCTTCTTAAAAATCCTGAAGCACGATCTTGGCGGTCGACTGGGTACACAACTCAAACAAATGGCGGGTGATGTTGCTTGATGCTCTCATCCTTTGTCCCTTCTCGAGCCATCGTGGAATGTGGCTCAGCGATCCGTTTGGGACAAATTCGACGCTCCGTCCGACCGATGTATTTGCTACCGCAAGTACAGTTGAATTCATAGATGACTTTGGATTCGGCTTCAGGAGGTAAATTGTCTTTGAGACGCGGGCGCCATTGTGGCTGAGTCACTGAAATCACTTTGAGTTTGGACAGTCGGCGTAACTCAGAAGAGATTTCCTTGTCCAACCTCTTCTTGATCCAGTCGTTGTGGCTGTCGCCCTTAAATGGGATCGCATGTACACGAATTCTTCTTTGGGACAAATAGGGAACGATGAATTTTTCTTACCGATGGTGAACAGTGCTTTCCGATGAAAGCATAGGATATCCATCCTCTGCACACGTTTGCCGAAGAAACTCGCACTCTTGTGACAAAGCATTGTGGAGAACAAATTCGACGTTCACGATGAAACAGAGTCTTCTATCAAGCCGAACTTTGTAGGCCATCGGGACGAAGCTCTTAAAAATGAGTATAAAGTCCAGAACCATGTACTCATTGCGAAAAACAGACCGTCACCACAGATCCACAGCTCTCCCGCGTAAACAATAACATCCAAAAACGCGAGACAGTTGTTCGTTCCATTTCTAATGTGAAGTTTAAATTTTCATGAAGCTGATTCAGCTTACGTAGCATAACATTCACACTGTGGGTATCATGTGCCACCATAAAAACGTCGTCCATGTAGCGTACATACAACGATGAATGCTCTCACAATTACCGAGGACATCTTCGACGCAAATAAGCCGAGGAAAATGTTTTCTGCAAGGGCCCAAAAAAAAACCAAAAAAAACAAAAAGGACCAACTGGGCTCCCCATGGCTACTCCATCAAACTTGGGTATAAAAATTCGACCCATTCAAATAAAAATTGGGACATCTTTGGTTGACATCCCCACAAAGCTGCTTGAGCACCGGGTACGTATCTCCAGACGCAAACATGCTGAATGATTATTTCCTCGATCATAAATCAGTTCAGCATGGTTTTGCGTCTGGAAAGGGGAATACCGTACCCGGTTGCTCAAGCAGCTTTTGTTGATGTCAAATAGAAAATCCAATTAGATGTCCAATTTATTATTTGATGAGTCAATATTATACCCAAGTTTTTTTTTGATGGAGTAGCCATGGGGAGCCCAGTTGGTCCCTTGCCCTTGCGAACATTTTCCTCGGCAATTTGGAATGGTCGAAGATGTCCTCGGTAATTGGAGAGCATTCATCAGTTTGTATGTACGCTTCATGGACGACGTTTTTATGGTGGCACTGATACCCACAATGTGAATGTTATGCTCGTAGCTGAATCAGCTTCATGAAAATTTAAACTTCACATTAGAAAATGGAACGCGAACAACTGTTCTCGCGTTTTTGGATGTTATTGTATACGCGGGAGAGCTGTGGATCTGGTGGTGACGTCTGTTTTTTCGCAAGAGTACATGGTCTGGACTTTATACCTCATTTTAAGAGCTACGTCCCGATGGCCATCACACAAGTCGGCGTAGTGTTTGGTTGTGAAATTTTTTGTGGGTTGATAATGTGATAATTGTTGAATTTTCTTGAATGTGTTGTGTGAATAAAATGGGGTTGAGATAGTTGATGGATGTTGTGGTTTTGTGTTGTTGTTGTTGATAGATAGTGTTTGGTATTGGAGTGTGTTATTTTTGATTATTTGTTGTTATTGTGATTGTGGTTTTGTTTGTGATTTTTTGGAATTGATTTGGTGTGTTTGTTATTGATGTGTTCCGTTGTTGATTTGATATGTCTGTTGGTGCTGATTTGTTGATTTTTGGATAAAGAGCTCTGTTTCATCGTGCACGTCGAATTTGTTCTCCACAAGTTGCTGTCACAAGAGTGCGAGTTTCTTCGGCAAACGTTGCAGCAGGAAATAGGCTATTCCTGATGCTTTTCATCGGAAAAAGCAATGTTCACCATCCGATCATCTTCCCTTATTTGGTCCAAAGGAAGAAGTCGGGTCAATGCGAATCCCTTTTAGGCGACAGCCACAACGAATGGATCAAGAAGAGGTTGGACAAGGAAATCTCTTCATGTTTACCAGACTGTCCAACTCAAAGTGATTACAGTGACTCAGCCACAATGGCGCCCCGCGTCTCAAAGACAATTTACCTCCTGAAGCCGAATCCAAAGTCATTTATGAATTCAAACTGTACTTGCGCAGGTAGCAGTAAATACATCGGTCGGACGCCGCAGCGTCGATTGTCCCAACGAGATCGGCTTGAGCACATTCCACGTGGGCTCGGAGAAGGGACAAAGGAGGAGAGCAAGCAAGCAACATCACCCGCGCATTTGTTGAGTTGTGTACCCAGTCGACCGCCAAGATGGGGGGGTGGGTTGGTTGGGGTGGGCGTGCTTCAGGATTTTAAGAAGATGTCGAGGATAGTGGGACACCTTGCAGTCACTGAAGCTCTGTCATTCAAAAAAGTGCCAACCAGATCTGTGTGTACAGAAAGAGACAGTTGTGAACTTACTTTTACCTTGGTAACTTATTCCTTTGTTTGTTATCTTTATTTGTTTTTGTATATATATTTTTTTATTTTTTTTTATTTTTTTTTATTTTTTTTTATTTTTTTTTTATTTTTATTTTTATTTTTATTTTCTTTATTTATATACATTTCTTTCTTTATTTTTTATTTTCTTTATTAACTTATTTGCCTTTATTAATTCTTTCTGGATTGTAAATACTCCCTACCTTTCAGTAGAAGACGTTTTATTAACCACGTGAATGTGCTCGGCTATCTATGTCACGAGATACTGTCCATGTCTGTCCGTCTGTTAACTGCGTTCATGCTTGCAATTCTGCTGTCAACTTCCACGTCTCTCACTCCGGTGTTCACCTTGAGAAGAGCCGGCGAAATATATCGGGCCACTTAATGAAAACCTTGGCGTTGCTTTTTCTGTATAAAATGTTATATTGATTTTGTTCATCAACAAATAATCTAATTTTTTCTTTGGAAAAAGATTTTAATTTTTTAACTAATTCTCTAATATTGATATAATTAATAATTTTATTTTCTATCCAATCAGTATTACCTAATTGGTATTACTGTCTATAAAACCCATAAACATTAATGCATGACCTGTTTTAAAACCATATTATCTTTATTTAATTCCACATCAGCCTACAATCATTATATTTACTTACAAGTATCCATAAAATTTTATAAATGGATCACCACCCCGGGAATAATAGCTGAATAATTACGATTTCTACTAGAAGGTAAGACCTTTTTCGTCTGTTTCTGTTGAAATATTTTCGGCTTGCAATTCAAATAAAATATTTACATCTATACATGGATTATTATTATTATTATCAAAACATTTATTTTCAAATCCCGTTGATCTCGTCGAATAAGAAGAGCAGGATGATGCGGACGTTATATAATAATTTTTTTAAATTTGGATATTATTAAA